>JAVQJX010152099.1:0-11655 GCA_036025115.1 Ambassis agassizii
GCTCAGCTATGATGTGCTTCCTTTAGCTTCAACATGAACCTGAGAAATTCTATTTATCAGTAATATGTGCATGTAATTTCACTGACACTAGTGCAAATCCAGCTGGCATCATTTAAAACCAGTACTGTGTAGGATGACACCAATGTATTCCAGGAGGAGTCATCAGAGCGTGAATGATGTTTGTGCGTCCATCCTGTCAGCTTTTAGTTACTTAATGTCTTTCACCAGAAGTCTTAATAGATGATGTCAAATAATTGCTTTATCTGCTACCTTTATCAATAATCTGACACAATATCTCTACATAATTATCAAAGGAAATGTATCATATATTTTATTGGTTTACCTTAGGTTTTTTTCACTTGTGTCACACAGTTTCCTTTGTGCATTGTTATTTTCAGACTGTATTTATTATTTGAAACATAATCTGTCATACTGAAATGGATGTATTTTACAGAATTTACACATCGTTTATTTTTTATTAATTTAGAACATTTACAAAGGTTACTTTTAATTTCTGACTTTTTTTTTCAGTCTTCTCACTTTAAACTTTCGTAAGTCCATCTGTGTGTTTGGGTATGTGTGTGTGTGTGTGTGTCTTTGATTGTCTCCTCCCAGTCCTGATAATTGCAGTAGTTTGCAATCAGGTTTTATCAGAGAATGTTCAAGGATTTCTATGCAACGCTTGTGTCTTGATTCTGTGGCAGTCTGAACTGAAGAGCACTTAGCTGAGAATGTATTCATTATATCCACTGTCCTGCATGGATGTACTGTAAAACAGACTACATATCTCAATGTTTTTTTTTTTTTTGTTTTGTTTTTTTTTTTTTAAGTTTGGACCATGTTTTGGGCACTGCTCTTAATTGTTTTTTGACATTGAGCGTTGTATTGTGCACCACTCTGATGCTTTAAATGGTGCAGTGACTGAGCCAAGTGATAACAGGGAAAGGTCAGAGCTAATGTTAGTTGACATCTGAATTTTTTTCAATTTCACTTTAAACATTCTTCTGTACATTTTAATATGTAGCATGATAACGGCTAATACAGAGATGGCAAATCTAATTTCTTCCACTATCCCATAAGGCAGATTTATTGTACTCCCGCAGCAGATGTAGGGAGGTTCATCAACCCTGAGAAGGAACCAAAGATGTTTCCTCTGTCTTTTGCAGTACTTTTCTCTGGCCCTGTATATTTCGTTTCTTGTTAAATAAAGATGTAACAATGTGTATGTGACTTGCTGAAAGATTGACCTTCCCGGCTGACATAACATTACACCCCCAAAAGCATGTTTCACTATGACAAATATCTATGCAGTGTCTGTGATGAATTGTCACAGATGTCTACTGTAGACCACAAAGTGTGAGCTTTTTGTAAACCTTTAAAAACCTACTCACCCTACGCCCACTATAATATTTTACTCATAAATGTAAATTAAAGGGGGAAATATGTGGGAGAGTTAAAACAGTTTATGGCTCCAGGTGTGTTTCACGAAGTGTTACCGCTAGATGGCACACTAATGCAATCCTTATGTTGTCGCAGGGGAATAACGTCACCATCCTCTTCCGTCGCGAGTCCGGCGCCTCAAACACGAGTCTCTACATTTTCATAGAGACGTTTTGAAAATACCGAACCAACTGGCGACAATTAGCTGACAAAAATGGTTAGTATATTTAGCACATGTGGATTATGTGTTGGTCAGAATATCCCGCTTTGCTTGCTGTGACCATACGTTTGCTTTAGCGAACATACTTGCCTTGGCTAACGTTCGCTTAGCTCTCATGTTAGCCGGTGATAAGATACATTTAGCTGATGTTAGCAGCATTCGCTGTTGTAGCTGATTTGATGAAGTATGTTTTACCGGCACAGTTGGGCAGGTGTACCATTTGTCACTACAGATTGGCGGCCGTTTTATCACTACAGACCGCTTCCGTCATACGTGTTTGTTTTGTGTAGAAGCCCTTCATTGTCTGCACAGTTACATTCTATCGTTCTTTTCTCTTCTTTTTTTTTTACAGAAACCCATTCTCCTCCAGGGCCATGAGAGGTCCATCACTCAAATCAAGTACAACAGAGAAGGAGATCTTCTTTTCTCTGTAGCTAAAGACACGGTAGGTTCATATTAGTTAATCCATTCAAAGGGCTGTTGTTGTTTTTTATCAATGGACTTATTTTGTGTTGTGTTTTTCCTCTGATACTCATCTATAGGTGGCCAACGTGTGGTACTCTGTCAATGGCGAAAGGCTCGGTACCTACAATGGACACACAGGAGCTGTGTGGTGTGTTGACTGTGACTGTATCCTTCTTTGGCACATATACTTGTATAATGCTGTCGACTAATCCTGTCATGGATTGTGTTTGTGTAGTTGTGCCAGTAGATTGTGTTTTCTTTCTTAACTTGTGCTCTCTCAGGGGACACTAAAAGTGTGCTAACAGGTTCAGCAGATAACAGCTGTCGGCTGTGGGACTGTGAAACTGGTGGGTAAACCCAAAGTTACTATAACATGCTGCCATACATCTTCTGCCTCCTGATTGTCATTTAGAAGTGTTTTTAAGCCTACAATATATATTGGTTCACAGGTAAACAGCTGGCACTACTGAACACCAACTCTGCTGTCAGAACATGTGGCTTTGACTTCAGTGGCAACATCATCATGTTCTCCACGGACAAGCAGATGGGTTACCAGTGCTATCTGAACTTCTTTGACCTGAGGGATCCACAGCAGATAGGTACATGCTATGCATTTTTGTTATCATTAAAAACTGGCCACTAAACTAATACACCTCTTCAAAACGCTTAACAGCTGATTAAACTTATTTCCCTTGTGGCTAGTAGCCTCTTTCATGTTAGAGGAGGCATTCACATGCACTGGAGGACTGACAAAGTGAGGAGATAAAGTTTAAGTCAGATTAAAAACGGTGATACTAGTGAGTAAAATACCAGTAAGACACTGCCTGTTTAAATAGTGGGACTTTCCATCCCATAAACAAACTTAACATGAAATCTCTCTGTAAATGTTAGCTCCGTTTGCCACATAATGTGGTAATTTATTTCAAACTTTGTTACAGACAGACAGCAGCTACGTTATATTTACACTGTTGAGACAGTGGTGTAAATAATGTATCTGTGTATGCAGATGACAACCAGCCATACCTGTCGGTACCTTGTAATGAAACCAAGATTACCAGTGCTGTGTGGGGACCTCTGGGAGAGTTTGTCATTGCCGGCCATGAGAATGGAGAGTTCAATCAGTTCAGCGCCAAGGTCAGTCACTGGAAACGGACTGTTATTATGTGTGACGCAGCGTGCAAGGTCTAATGCTGTTTTAGTTTGTAACGTTGCATGTTGTCATTGTGCTTTTTGTGGACAGTCTGGAGAAGTCATAAAGAAGATCAAAGAGCACTCCAGGCAGATCAATGACATCCAGACATCAGTGGATCTCACTATGTTTATCAGTGCCTCCAAGGACAATACTGCCAAGGTAAACGCTAAAGCCCTTTTTACCGGGTTAGAATTCTTTTTAGCATTTCTAGTCCAGGTTTGAATCAGTAAGACTGATATCACCAAACACATTTCTTATCCTGGTTTCATTGTAGTTGTTTGACTCCACCTCAATGGATCACATCAAGACATTCAAAACGGAGCGACCGGTCAACTCAGCTGCCATCTCTCCCATTATGGATCATGTAAGATCAGTCATTTGAACAAATGTTTGGTTACTTGCGTATGCCACAGAAAATAGTGTCATCTCACTCATGTAACATTTAAATCTGGTGTTTTATTCAGGTGGTGATGGGAGGTGGACAGGAAGCCATGGAGGTCACAACTACCTCCACCAGAATTGGAAAGTTTGAGGCCAGGTGAGCTTTTTGGCAGGTTTATATACATGTATACATATATGCTGAGTGTAACTTGACTTTTTTTGTTATGCTCAGGTTCTTCCATGCTGCCTATGAAGAGGAATTTGGCAGGGTCAAGGGCCATTTCGGCCCAATCAACTGTGTGGCATTCCACCCTGATGGCAAGAGGTACAGAATGAATGCACTTATCTGATCAGGGTTAAACAGTTTTACCACTGCTAACAGTCTTTTTTTTCTTCTTTTAAACAGTTACAGCAGTGGAGGTGAAGACGGATATGTAAGGATTCATTACTTTGACCCACAATACTTTGACTTTGAACTGGAGGCGTAAACCATCAGCATCCCAAAGCCAGCTTCAGCTAACAGACCAGTCCAGACAGGAAAGAGTGCATTTAGTCAGCTGACCACTTCTCCTTCATCTGAAGGTACAAGTTAACAGTACTCTGGTTGGCTGCTTGACACTTAATCTTGGTCACAAGTTTAACAGTTTTTGTAACATCATTTGGAAACTCGGCACCAGGATCTGCAAAGGTTGATTGCAAATGGACTTTTAACACACACCCTTAAATCCTGTGTCTTCAAGTTGATGCATCTTTTCTTGTCATTCCGCAGAAAATCTCCATTAAATTACTCCACTGAAACTGTGCTTTTCCTGCTGGTTATTTGTAATACTTACCTTTGTGGCATCTCAAATGTATATTTACATCTTTACACTCACAACAAAAAGTTGATCTTTTCCTTTATTTTTTTTTATAACAAAGTTATGATAATACACATTTCACAAGGATAGAACTCCAAACAAACACAGAGGGCCATGCACTGGCTGACTCTGTAAATGAATAATGGTACAAAATATCTAAAAATAAGTCACTCACTCTTCAACTTGAAGCCTCTTAAGAGGTTGCCACTCATCCATACATTAACACACTAACAACACAGGAAGAAAATATAAGGAGAAAACACTGACCAAATATCCAGAAGAAGACGGGCTAAAAGGACCCACTGTATCCACAATTTAAAATAACTTACTAAGCAGAGATCAGGAACTGTCTGGGCAAAGGCAGTAATATTTACATGCTAAAGGCGAGATCATTCTAAACATGCATTCAGTGGTGAATTAACTCAGCTAGGCTAACACGAGTATGCCCAATGCTGGTTATTCTAACAGTATCATAAATAAATGTCTCAAAACTAACAAAGCCTTTTTGCGTGTGAGCACTTATAAATCACCTAGATCTCTGCGGGTGCTTTAGCTTGACCCCACAAACAGGATTCAATCTGAAGTCTGTAACACTCTGGTTTTCTTAATAAAACAGACCTGGTTCACAAAGCACCTACAACATTTGTGCATTGTTTTAAAGCGCATGGAATGCTGGTATGGGAGTTATAGCAACAAGGAGTTAGGTATGTTAAACTGATCAAATTAACTGACTAGCCAGCTGATGAGTCACTGAGCTCTGACACAATTTTTACGCAACAGTGTAAACCAGACCTGCTCATTGGAACACATAAAGGAATTCAAAGAGGTCACATCTTGCTGCAGGAGATTCAGTGGGACTTGAGGACAACAGTAAGATCATCTCCCTGGGCTCCATTTCAAGTCGTCTTCACCTCCTCTTTTGGTCTGAAACATGGTAATAAAAGAGGAAATCAACAGTCATTTTATTTTGGCATGGCATTGCCATTGCCATGGCATGACCCAAAAATTTAATATAGAAATAGGGGGTGTCGTCAACAGAAACTGATGCCACAAATACTTTCCAATGAATTCAATTATGACTAATTAGTTGGTTGCAACGCCCTCCGTCTTACACACAGACAGCACTAAGGCACTTACTGTAAATGTAAACAAACTGTCACAATTAAAAACTCAATTGATTGAGGACTGATATGCTAAATAAGCATAAAGATTTTGAAGAGCAATCTGCTCAACTTAACATTGACTGCTTCTTACCCCGATGTATCCATCTTCTCTTCTTCTTTCTCTTCTTCTTTCACTTCTAAAAACGAAAGAAGCCCTTCTTTAGTTTTTGGTCAGGGCCACACATACAATTTAACATGCCAAAATGAGCAGCGTAGCCATTACACAAGATGTCATATTCAGTATGCCAACTGTACCTCTGGCATCAGCTGTATTTTATCCTCATACAAACATGCCTTTCTGACAAACTTTAATGATATGCATTGTTTAAACAGTACAATATTTAAACAATGGATATCATTCATTGTGGGGGAAGAAACGTATACATTTTTTAAGTCTATTGATATATTTTATCATATAAATCTACCCACAATTGTGCAGTGTAAAATACAAAAACATAGTTTGAATCTGGGTAAAATGGGCAAGTTTAACTTGTTTATTTGCGGTCACTTACTGTTGCTTCTCTATGTTTTATAACTTTTATATCTTTTTTAATTACCCTAACCCTACACAGTACCTACCAAACGGAAAGAAGTATCTAAACTGTCTTACCTTTCTTTTCCTCTGCCTCCTTTTCTTCCTCCTTCTTCACTCGCTTGGCCTTCTTGTGGTTGGCTGCGTTCCTGCGGCCTCCTCCCTGTCCCTCTGCTTCATCCTCCGAATCAGAAAACTCCTCCTCACAGGCTATCCTCTTGTCATGGGCCCGTACTGAAACACAGAAGACGCACAGCTCATTAAAACACCAAACCCAATTTGAGTGTTGATGCCTGTTAGTGTCCCTTACTAGAGACACGTTTGTCTGGGTCTTCTTCATCTTCATCTCCGCTGTCAGGGTGAGGAGCATCTTCAGGGATTGCTTGCATCTGAACTCCAGGCGCGTGGGGCAGCATACGGAGGTTTTCAAACAGCCGCTGTTTGATCTTCTCCAAGTACTCATTTGTGTTCTGATTGGTCATGTTGGAGGGGCTGATGTGCAGCTTGAAATCAGGCCCAAAGTACTCAAAGTAATCATTGTAGGGCAGCTCATTGGGTATGGAGCTGTCCAGGGCGACGGCAGTTTCATACGTCCAACAGCGGGCCACATTGCGGATGGTGTAGCCTCCACCACCCAGCATTAGCAAGGGGAGGTTGAAACTTTTGATGTACTCTACACACTTGGCATGACCTGGAAATCAACATCACACATTTTCAGTGCAGCAAAAGCAGTCATCAGTGTTGTTCATAAGTGTAAAGCATGTTTATACCTTTGATGGTGAGGTTGAAGCAACCCAGTCTGTCTCCAGAGAGAGAATCAGCTCCACACTGGAGCACCACAGCACTAGGTTGGTACATTTCCATGACTTTAGCCATGATCTATACCAAACATGTGTATGAGTTAGATCACAGAATTTTAGAGTTCTTTGCTGGTGAAAGTATTTTATGCAAAAAGAAAGCATACAGGTTTGAAGGAAAACTTACAGGTTTGAAGATAGCTTCATACGATTCATCATCAATGCCATCTCTGAGAGGGTAGTTTACTGCATAATATTTTCCCTTTCCTGCTCCAATGTCCTACATTCATTTAAATTAAATTAACATTAATTTATGCACACGATTGATTTCTTGCAAAAAAAAAAAAAAAAAAAAAAAAAAAGTCAAAACTAACCCTCAAGTCTCCAGTGCCAGGGAAGTACTCCCCATACTTGTGGAAAGAAACAGTCATGACCCTGTCTGTGGTGTAGAAGGCCTCTTCTACTCCATCACCGTGGTGGATGTCAATGTCGATGTATAACACCCTCTGGTGGTATCTAGATAGAGCACAGAATTCAGTTAATCATGTCTGAACTTCCATATAGGCAAACAAAGAAATAACATCATGCAAACTGTGTGTCTAAAATCTGACAGGTGTGTGAGGATTCTCAGCAGTTATATTAAGAGAAAGCAGCAGTAACTCAACATACTTGAGCAGCTCTAGTATAGCCAGGACAATGTCGTTCACATAGCAAAAGCCAGAAGCCTCTGACTTCTTGGCATGATGGAGTCCACCAGCCCAGTTGATGGCGATATCTGTCTGCTGCTTGTTCAACTTCACAGCTCCAGCTAGAGGAAAGGAGAGAGAATGTTTTAGAATTTGATTCATTAATTCATTTCTTCTCAGTAATCATTAAATGATGGACTTTGCAGCTTTTAAATGCATTGTATTCTGAAAGTATTATCTTTGATCCAAACATTGAGTCATCTACATCCTTGCGGAAGAGGACAATCCGGAGGACTAAGGTTAGTGTGGCTGAAATGACTCACCCACAGAGCCTCCTGTTGAGAGCTGACAAAACTCAAACAGACCATCAAACACTGGGCAGTCTTCTCCAACATTGACTATAAGAGAAAAGGAAGAGAGATACTGTTTTACTATAGCAGAATTCAAAAGGAAAAGACTGTCAGCTCTGTCAGAAAACAGGATACTCACATCTCTGCATTTGTTTGCTATACTCCGACATGTTGTCTGGTCGGATGGACCTCAGGAATTTAATGTAGTCATCACTGTGGTATTTTGTCATCTCTTCACCACTGGCTTTGTGTGGTCTCTGAAATTATAAAAACAGATGATGAGGAAGAAAGTAAACGCTTGATCTTTGTCAATAACTGTGTATTAATATAAACTTGACTCACATAGATCTCCATTTTCCTGTACAGTCCATAGTTGAGGAGGAGGTTGTGCGTCATGCGGATCCTATGGGGTTTCATGGGATGGCCCTGGCCATAGTAATAATTTCCCACATCACCTTTGACAGAAAAACAAGCATATTTTTACTAAAACCTGAATGACTGACTCACTTAATATATACAGCAGAACCGTAATTGGTGATTATATTTTCAGCCACATTTAAAAATTACACGAGAAATCCCAACTAAACCCATACCACAAACATCTGCAATTTCTGTAATCAATTACTCATTTATACTAATCTGATTCTGCATAAAAGATAAACATAATGCAATATGATGCAAGGACATTTATTTGCATGAAGCCATCACGCTAAATTACGTTAAACACATTTGGAACCGGTGCATCGGTCCCTACTTCTCGGAAGTTGTTAGCAAGTTGTAGAAACGTTGATGGTTAGCGCCAGACAGCTTCATACGTCTAGTGTTTTCAACAACCTTATATCAGGGCACATGCACCAATTAGTATTCAATTAAAACCTTCAATAAATTACAGAACATGGTCATTGAATGGGTTAAAACTAAAACGAATACCAAATAATACAGTGCAGGCAGTTCAAGCTAATGGCTAACTCAGCATTCCATGCAGCTGAAACAGGCAGGTTAGCCGAACGAGGAGCTAGCGTTAGCTTGATACACCGGCAAGCTAGCTTGGATGAATGGCAAGCTATCAAAAAGAGAAATATACCCAAAAATCCTTAAAACGTTTAGACACTACT
This sequence comes from Ambassis agassizii, assembly GCA_036025115.1. Taxonomy (NCBI): domain Eukaryota; kingdom Metazoa; phylum Chordata; class Actinopteri; family Ambassidae; genus Ambassis; species Ambassis agassizii. The sequence continues at coordinate 9,199 of JAVQJX010152099.1, forward strand.
ATGCCCGCTTCAAAGATGATAGAAATTGAAGTGCATATCAATATTTACCGTCATAGTAATAACAAACTTTTTTCTTTGTTCCTTGAGACAGCGCCATTTTACACCAATTACTCCACAGTGTCGTGCCAGAGAATTTCTACGCAAGAAGAAGTCCCACTGTCTGGATTGAGGCGGCGCTCGCTGGAAGGTCCGGAATGAATGGGATCTTATGGAGCTGCAGCCCAAACATGTAGTTCATAGAGTAACGACACATTTCAGTCATTTTCGTTATGTTTTCCATATAAGGGATGGAACGCGATTTTTCAAATCAAGAAAAAAATACAGTTTTAAAAGTATTGGTAACGTCATGTGCCTTTAAACACTTTACGGCATTCGCCATTTTGATTTTACCCATCCACGGAGTAACCGCAGAACCCCTTTAGAGTTAGATATCTGAGGACTGGCTGCCATCAAGGGAGGCTCACCTGTCGCAATCGTCCACGAACTATCCAATAAGCATCTGTGAGCAGAATTACCTTAACTATAAAAAGATGAAAGGATATTTGGTTGTTTAAATTCAGGTCGGATATGTAGTAAATAGTGCATTCGCCAAACATGAATGTGTGCTTTTTCCCAGAAGCCAGTGTAATAAATAGTAACTAGTTCCTCCTGTTCATAGAGCGCCCTCTTACTGAATCGCAGTCAGTGTCGGTGCATTGGTATGAAGGGGGAGTGACACGGCTCTCCTTAATATAAAATGTCTTTGGTTGCGGGGCTGCTTGCCGGTTTCTCTCTGGCACCAGGCAGCTCGCCTCGAGTTTTGTCATCCAATCAATGGGGCTCACCCGCCCGACTGGGAGGCACCGGTAATACAAACCGAGGAGCGCCGAAGATGCAGTCGCAACCAGACAGACTGATGTCTAGACTACCATAGATAGACCAAGGCCATCGCATTATTTCAGTGATGAGGAGATAAATAAATGGCTTTGGTGCAATTAGAAAGGCCCCTTCCCCTTTAAATGTTGGTACCTTGCCTTTAGTGACTATAGATTTTTAATCTGAACATTATATGTGTGTGTGTGTGTGTGTTTGTGTGTGTGTGTGTGTGTGTGTGTGTGTGTGTGTGTGTAGGAACACTTTTCAGTGCAGTCACCACATGTCACCCTACTTTAATAATAAACCTTGAAGACAAATCAATGCCATATCAATACGACCGATACATCGAAACATCACGTTTGAAAAGATGCAAAATGAAAGTAGACGTGTTGAACTGTCTGAGGTTTTCCAAACTCCACCTCCCAGAATGCACTGGGAGTCGTCTGTTATCAGAGTTTAAATTCAGTAGGTCAGTCACACAGACCTGTTTTCACCTGTAATCTGGCTCAATCCGTCTTCTTTTTTCAGTCCTCCAACCACCAGGTGGCGCTCTGTTCTGTTCTGACTGTTTGTTTGTGTATTACAGTAGGAAGTGTGATGTTTTGTGCACGACCTGGATAAGTGTGAGGTTGTTAGGCTGGAATCCAGTCTGGATTTTTTTACCTGCATTGACGACACACACTCTGTGCTGCGTCTGTTTCTTGTTGTGGATCGTGATGTTTGGATGCAGCTGTCCTCTGTCCATGTGTGGACCAAAGCTTTTGCTGTCAAATGTTTGTGTGGACGCTGCACACGGAGACCCTGAAAGTCCAACATTAATCTGAGTTTGTTGTCCGCCATGCAGCTGATGTCCAAGATGTAAAATGGATGAATGATAGATTAAAAATGGATTAAAACGGGGATTCTTTCGAGCTGTTCAGAGCTCTGGAAAGTTTGTGGGTTACGGATCATTTTCATCACAAACCTCTGTGGAGCTGCAGGTTTTTACCTGCTGACCAGAAATCAAAAACAGCTTATTTGATCCGATGGACCAAAAGACTAACGGATGGTTTAAACTCTCCCTCCTGTTCAAACACATCTGCTGAAGCCATCACATCTGTCTCCTCTGAGGAAGACAAACCAGGAAATCATTCAGCTTCCTCCTCCAAAAACAGGTTTCCACTCTGTAACCATGTCACGTATCCCATCATCCTCTGGGCCGTCGGTGTGTTTTTGACATCAGAGAGCGAGAGCCTCAGAGGGCGTCATGGCTGGGTGGGCGTCCAATGTGAAACACGTGTGTTCTCTGGAAGGTGAAGGATGGATGTTGGAGTCGTACCATCATATTTATTATATCACTGTCCTCGGAGGGTTTGTCAGGAAAAAATGAGTTTTACAACTTTCAGGGAAATGTCCTGAACAGTCCTGTCCAAGTAGAGAAGGCAGTAAAAGTGAGGATGTTCTGAGGCTCCGCCCGTCTCCACGTCTGCAGCATCACAGTCCACCTAAACTCCAGCTACAGACAAAGAGGGGGAGTGAGAGTGGAGCTGAGGTGAAGCAGGAAGCTAGCGCTGTGATAGGACAACCGGCTGTCAGTCAAAGCGTCACAAAGCCCATAATTCA
>JAVQJX010152125.1:0-11224 GCA_036025115.1 Ambassis agassizii
AGTCTCAATGTCTTTTGAAAACAACAGCAAGAAGTTTTGAGCTGCACATATTTAAAAGCACACTACTGAAAGGATGGTGTGTTTACATATAAAACATTAATTTACTAGATTTTTCTTGATTCCACTGATGTGCTTTCTGCTTGTCCTCACCGATTCCTCTTTGCTACTCATTTCTATGATGTGCCTCTTCTCATCTCCATTCCCTGCTGAGTGCAAGATATTTTTCTCTGGTGTATTTGGTTCTCTGGTATACACCACAAAACCCCATCCACCCATGAATTCCTGATCTTCTGGATTCTCCACCTCCCCTACTTCTCCCTGTACCACACCCCTCCTTACTTTTTCTAAAAATGTACTTATGCCCTCCTTCCCAACTTCCTCCATGAAAGACCCCCCCCCCCCCCCCTTCATTTTCCCCAGCCCATCCCACTCAGTCTTTCCCTCCCTTAACCTCAGATGACAGGAGGAACACTCCAGAGTCTTCAACCCACCCTCTTCTCTCCTGTGGCGGGTACGTTTGACAGACCCCAGCAGATTCACCAGGAAGGCTCCTTGAGGCGGAGCATGAGGAGCTGTCAATCACTTTCTTTATCCCTGTACCAAGAAAACTTTGGAATCATCTAGAAGGTGCTCTGCCCGTCAGGAACCAGAAAGGTATGTCTGTGAAAATATCTCTCCCCTACTGTCTGGGTGTCAAGGCATCCTTTAATTGCTTGTGTATGTCAGGGAAGCATGAAAATGTGATAATGCTGGGACAAGTCGGTGTGTGTCCCAAAAAAAACCAAAGGGGCTATAGTCAGAAGGGAAACCCTGTACTCTCATGGGACAGCTGTTCACATGCTTAAGAAATGATTATGTACAGGCCTTTCAGTTTCAGTCTGCAAATGTACTGTCTGTAACTTTTGGTATAAAAGTGAAAGGATACAGAGTTCACCAAAAAGGAGAAGAGAAACATTACAGTGTAAAACTGAGAAGAGTCATGCTGTGATGTGTGATAAAGTAAAGCAGTTATTGTGTCCTTGTTATATTAATAAATGAATCAAGGCCATGTTAAATACTTTGGATCCAGACAGTTGTGTAAATGTGTAATATGAAAAGTCTTTAAAAAGTCTTAAATGGTAGCTTCTACTAAGATCTAAAGTAAGACTGAAGGAGGCACATGAGCCACCATCAGATGATCACATTTCTCTCCCCTCTTATTTTCCCCACATGCCAAGCCAAGTAAATAAATCATGTGGCATGTAAGCAGGGGTGTGTGTGACAGGGATTGAGGATTTCTGTCAAGGGCAGAGGCACAATGACACACCTCGAAGAACATACCTAATGGAGCCTCTGCTTGTCTGAGATTTGTTTGATCCTCTTGATTTGCTGTCATCAGAGCCCTCAGTGGGACAGAGAGAGGTGTATTTTAAAGCACAAAGACGGGCCTGCTCTTTAGTCTGTGTGTCAACTTCCCACTATTTCAGATATGTTTAGAAGAGGGACCTCTGTCTGCCTTGAGATTAACATGATTTAAAATGGGAATGTCCACAATTCTAGTCTATGAATACAGGGAAAAAAATCCCAAATCCTCATGCCTTTGTGTATTATTGTTACCTTTGCAATGGCTTGAAAACTTTCTCGTTTGGTGGTTGTTCTGCTTCTTCTTTTATCAGCCCAACCCACTGGGGGGTCCTTGTTCTTCCATTCCATTCTTTCATACTGACTCTGCTCTATATCTCTCAGTAAGCACTTTGCAAACAAAGACCATCGGATTAGCTGTTTTAAAATGCCAAAAGTGGGATATGTTGATGGGGGTGTTGTGTTTCAGGAACTTGTCACCGATACAGTGTGAGTTACTGATCTGTTGGTTTATCACTTTCTTTACAACTCAGAAAAGAAATCACAATGGCATCTTTGATTTTTAATTTAAAGGGACAGTCCCTTCAAATATCTGTCCAGACTCTGAACCTTGTTATACAGAAAACGTTACATTTTCAATATTATAGTGTGGTATTAAAAGTATTAATTATTTAATGTCTCATCTCTGTTCTATAGCAGAAAGCAAAGGCCACAGCATGGCAGCCCAGATCCCAGCCCTCCCACAGTCGTACGCTCCAAGCACTGACAGTGTCTTTTCTGATCAGTCTGGCTTTTACTCAATGGACTCAAATGTCCCTGGACTGTCCAAAGTCATTCTCAACAAGCTCAACATGAAAGACTATGGAGAATACAGGTAAGAACTGCTTCTATATGAACTTATAACAGCTACTGTTAAAATGAATCTTGTTGCCCTTTTTCATGTGTTTTTTTTTATCTTTAGTGGTACCAAATCTTAAACAAGAATTTTTGTTTGATTAACATTAAGGGCCGCTCTTGAAGGAAAGGCTAAAGGCATCTCATTCCGCAACTACAAGGAGATGTTCCAAAAGATGGAGGAAACCTTTAAGTTCTGCACCGGCTGCAACAAACTGTCAGCACATCTTGCAGAGGGACAGACATTGAAGCGCTGCGTGAAGTGAGTGCAAAGCCACAAGGGAAGATGGATGCTTACAGAGATCACAAAGCTTGTTTACTGTTGAATGAGCCCCATTGTGTATGATTTATAGTATCCTACCATTAACACTGATTAACATTAATCATCACTGACAATCAGTATATTTTAGAGAAATGAAAGCTTAACGCAGCCCTGTCATCACGTAGGCATGATATTGTTTCGATGCTTCTCTGCAATAGCTGTCATGTGTGAAGCATTACCAGTTGCCACTGTATCAGCAGCGGAATGATAAGCCACCAATGTGCAGACAGCACTACTGCAGTGGACAATGGCCAGTGGCAAATATAGCTAAGTCCCCTGACTGTGATTCATCTCTCTGCAACTCTGCAGCTTATTAAAAGCAGCTCAATGGACTTTATAATGTTAGAGCATTACAGGGTGTATGTTAAAGAGCATATTGACAATAGGAGTCATTTTCTTTGTTCCTTATTTTTCTTCTGCCTCTCTTTCAATCGCTGATACCCATACACTTTTTCTTGTGTGTGCGTGTGTCCCCTTGGAATTCTCAGCTGCTATTGCCTCTAAGTTAACAGCAGGCAGATAAATAGCAGAGATGCTGACGAAATAAAAACTGACCCTTTGACTTCAAAATCAACATCTCTGCAGAAGTTGAATTCTCTAACTCGAAGTTGCATATGTTTTCCTACTTTGTCTTGACTGACTTTGTCCACTTATAAGCCTCTTTTGGTGGATTAGTAAGCACAAAGTGCACCATGACTGAACACGGTGCTTGATAAATAATTTTATGTAAATCAGGGTTCAGGGTAAAGTAATATAATCTACCAACGTTCCAACTGCTGCAGGCTGTCATACCTCTCGTCCAATACATTACCTCATCTCCTAAAATGTTTGACAGCACTCCCATTCAAACAGATCATGTATCAGTTATAAATTCCAGCTTCTGCCTTCTGGCACAAGCCTGTGGCTGAGTGAGAAGGTCAAAAATGCTGCTTCTGGATTCATGGGATCATTGTAACTTTTGGTGTTCCCCACTTCCCCTGTGAACATATGTGCATGTGCATGTATCGCAGCTTAAAATGCAGTACTGTGGGCATTGTTTTGAAGATACCATCATAGTCTTAGAAAGGATCCTAAGAACAAAAGATCTTGGCAGAGGAGTATAGATCTTTTATTTGACATTTTATTTTTTTCACTTACGCTAGTTAATTGCCTTTTAGAATTTTGTGTTATTTTTTCTGTTGTTTTCCACCAGGTGCTTGAATGTGTACTACTGCACAAAGGACTGTCAGAAAAATGACTGGCCTCAGCATAAAAAGGTCTGCAAGACACTGCGTCTGGTTGCCATTGACAGACTAGTGGAGTGGCTGATGTTCACTGGTGAGCTATGAAAAAAGCACTTCAGTAAAAAAAAACTTTTTTAAAGTTCAACGACAAAGATGAAATACCAGACAAACAAAAAGTCATAGAACATCATTATATTTTAAAAACAGAAATCTTCAACTCTGGAATCTCTCGTTCACTATTCTACCGCCCTTACAGGGGACCTTCCATTCCACACTGAGAAGTGGTCCAAGTCAGCAGCTGAGGTAAAGAGCTGGGATGACTGGCTCCCCATGCAGGGAGACCTAACACAACGTCTGGATACCATCTTGTCTGGTGCCAACATGACAAACCTTTGGAAAAACACCAGCAGGCAGCGACCAGATGACGATGACCTGCGACAGTCTTTATGGCGGGTTCAGAGCGAGTTCCTCTCTCGAGTTCTCACCATTGGGATGGCCATCCAACGCTTTAGTTTGAACCCATATTCTAAACCACTCACGATCCACCTAGTAGGAGCCTCCCACAATGAGACAATGGGAGCCAGACTGACTGACTTTGATGAGCTGAACTTTATGTTTCCTGGACACCAGGGCATAGAAGTAGTAATGGTGGGACCAGAGGTAGTGGACAGCCCCGTCATGAGGCCTCCTCTCAACGCATTTGGCCCCAGGCAGAGAGTATACATCAGTGCCTACAAGTCCCTCTACCACCAGTTCTGGGAGGATCGGGTAGAGAAAGAGGAAGCAGCCAAGCCAGACCTGGTGATTGGATTTCATCCTGGTATGTACTCAAAACTACCTGCCAAACATCAACAAACAGACCGTGATAGCAACACTAAAACCTTGAGAGGCCTGAACTCTAATGACTATAATGATCACTTTGGCTATGAATAGAAACAGCCTAGTTTAAGTGGTCAGCTGTCTCAGAGAAGCACTGACTTGTCTTCCTTTATATTCATCTGACAATTACCTCTTTGAAAGAACAGAGAAAGTAGGAGACGTGTAACTCACTGGATCAGGCTCATTCATTAGCGCCAGGCTTTTATTGGGGATTTGGGTGATTAATGGGAGCAGCTGGGAAAGAGTTTGGCTTGCAATTGCTGGACTCAGCATAATGTCAATAAGCTGCCCTTTTGAAAGGGGAGCCTCCTCCACTGCCACCCACTCCCAATTGGGTGCAAAATGACTCATTTGAAGCAGTATGACCACTAACAATAATCTGATTTAATCAGATTTTTTTCTGGATATACTAAATATAACATCAAGGGTAACCACAAACAGTAAGTTAGAGTGAAAGTGTTGACACCTGTCCTTCCCTTTGTCCATGCTCACAAACCAACACCTCATTAAAGTGGCACTAAAACCCTACACCTCCTAAGCTCCGGCACTAAATCTATTCTTTCACCCTTTAACCTGCAAATCAGCAGTAAAGCCCCGACCCAAATGTACCCATAACCCCGGCTCGGTTATCGCTTCAGGCTCCACTGGAGCTAAATATACAGGGATCAGTCATCCTGAGAGCAAACTGCCTGAGAGCCTGGCTGCACATTATACTGCAAAGCTGGCAGAGCACTGCATTATGACAGTGTTTAGGTGATAGGGGAGCAGACAGCATGACGAAAGGAATAAAAGAGTGAGAGAGAGAGAGAGAAACAGAGAGAGAGAAAGAGTATTACTATGAGAAGAGAGAGAGTTGATGTCAGCTTTCACAGGAGAAGATTGATGATATTTATGTAAGGTCATCCATACACAGAGAGACCCCCATAACATCATAAGAACAACATCCAGATTGCTTTTAGTTATACATGAAATGAACTGTAAACCCTGACACCAACTTTATTATCATTAACTGCAACATTACCTTCCATATGGCCCAAATCCACACTGCTGGGTAATTATCATTGTCATACCATGTCATGTCTCTCTTTGTCACTTTATCTCCTGGATGTCTGCACCTCTAAACACTCTCTGTTAAATGCTTTATCGTGATGAGCGATATAACCTCTGGGATGTTTTTTATCTCTGCATCCATTATTCAAATCAAAATCCCCTCTTCCTGCAGTTTGAGTTCCCTGGAAAGATGCAGCAGGCGGTGGATAACATGATACCATCTGTGTGTTAGTATCATTGGCCTTACAAACCTCCAAACCCCTTCCCAACACACAATACACAGCAACGTGTGCAGCACGGTACAGCTGACACTTTAATGAATTCATACATGCATACCTCTCTTCCACATTATTGATTACTGTAGGGAAATTCTCTGTAGCTTGCCTGGTTTTGTCTCACTCAAGGACACTTCAGCTGGATGGATTTACAGTATTTGCTGCCATGGTAGCTTGAACCTCAGTAATCTGGCTGAAGGGCAATCTTTTCACCACCCTACACTACAGCTATAAAAAAACACACTACAGATATAAACCAGGGAAAAGTGACATCTGTCAGTTAATATGCTGCAGGATTATGTGCCCAACCCTTCTAAAGCTATGCTGTGTGTTATTGAGAACATCATAAAAAAAATTCAGCTGGCACAGTGTGAGTTAAGTTCAAGCTCTCTCTGGTCAATGAGGTCTGATTGTTTTAGTCATATTGACTGATAACTAAGCATCACCAGGAGGAATTATAGAAATAATTCTAATTACTACCTAGAAAAAGACACAGCCAGCTGGAGTCTAATCAAGTGTAATCTGTTTGGTCTGCCTCTCACTGGGGAAAATGACTTTTTTCTCTGTCAGCCTGTACACTGGAATAAGGGGGTGTGCAAGAACTTTTTAGTGTCAGTATCACTCAGCTGACTTATGACAAGAGTGGAGTGTTTAGAAGCTAATGATCCTTAAATGTCCCACAAGAGCAGCCAAACAGACAGAGGGTGAATTTGTACAGAAACACTACTCTTATCTACACATTGGTGATAATATTGTTAGCTTTTTGAGCTAAACTTTTTTTTTTTAAGATATATGCATACACACACCACACCAATGTACATGCACATGCATAGAGGAGAGGGGGAGTGGGGGCGGCGCCAGTGCAAGCAGCCAGTTCCCCGAGCAGGTGGGGGGTTCTGTGCCTTGCTCAAGGGCACCTCGGCAGTATCTCTCAGGAGGTGAACACCTCTCCAGCTACCAGTCCACCTCCACGTGTCTTGGTCCGGGGCTTCATCCTGTAATGCCTCCCTTTTAACATCTACAGACTGACGAAGAAGCAGAGATAACATGAAAATGTTGCCTAGTGTGCCTTTAAATGTGAACAACCTCAGGAATGACTTGAGGAATTTTCTCCAAACTTCACACAAATATGCACTTTGATTAATTAGACTGTAGTTCAGTTAGATTTTCAAAATATCATGATGGCTTTTTTAATATATATATTTGTTGAAAATGTTTCCTTCATATTCAAGGAGGAATGTGATCCTTAACGTTCCACATTCAGAAGCTCTCACCTCGCCACATAGGTTTTCCCAGTTATACTGAGGACGGGTAGGACCAATCAATATTTGTACTGTTACAGACTAATCGTGGCACGGGGACATCAGGATTAATTTGCAGCTTGTTTAAGGGGAGTTTTCTTGATCTTCCTGCCTGCGTGTTCTTTCCTCACTTGCTTTGTGATTGTGTGTGATCTCTGTATATGATCTGTGTGTGGGTATAATTATAGCAGCGGTAAATAGGTCACACTGCAGTGTTTTCTGCTAATATGGACGTCTCTGCCTGGAAGAAGGATCGATAGCAGGAGCTCTGCAGGAAGAACGTTCTCCTCTATTTGCATCTCTGCGCCGCCTCTCAAACACTTGGTCTCCTCTCTGCTCTTTCATCCATCCCTCTCTCTGTTGAATTGCTCTTTCGTTTCTTCTTTGTCTCTTGAAACCTGTGAAAAGCAGCATGTGAATCAGATCCTGCTCATTTAAACGGTGCTGCTGCTGATCTTTCTGTTGTACTGCCATTGGATATCAGTGAGCCTCATTGTAACATCACAGTGAGACTTCTATGTGCATTAATTTGCTGATGTGCACTCTCTTCCGTTTGTCTCTTACGGTGGCTGAGAGGTGTTTTGCATCGTTTCTTTATTTGCAGCGCATTTGATGTTTACGCTTTTGACTTTGTTTTGTGCACTGCACGTTTTCCATTTGCTCCACGTTTCTGTTTGTGTCTCGTTTAGACTTGAGTTTGAGTTTGTGAATTTGCACCGTTTCTGTACTTGAAGCTGGTTTCTGTCACTGAGACGCTTCAGGCCGTTGCAGAGAGTTTGGCCCCTCTCGGCCACCGTAGTCTCTACATTGGGTTCATGTACTCATATTTTATGTTGCAGCTGAATTTTTTATATGTGTTTTTCTTGGAGAGCAGATCAGCCTATTGTGCTGAGCGGCCGCAGGCCGACTGAAAGTCATAAATCTGTCTGGATGAGTTATATGCAGAGTAGGAGAAGGCTTCTACATATGAAAATATAAAAGAAAGCCAAGGACAAACGTCTTCCATTGACTGCAGGCTGATGTGAAAAGACTGTGTGTTTCAAAGTCTGTCAGTTTCTAAGGCATTAATTATTATGTCTCTGCATTCCTTACTGTGTTAAAACATACAACACACACATTCTGTGTGTTTGCTCAGATCCAGTTTGTTATCCGCAGCTGTTATCAGAATTTAACCTCACATTAGCTTCAAGCTGTTTGGAAAAGCAGTGCATTCTGGGTGTTGGAAGATTTATGACACGTCCATATTTTCAGCAGTCTAGTGTTCTTTTTACCATCAGAATTTAACATTAATCTGCCTCTATGTGTACATGCAAGTATTTGTTGAGTACATGAGACAAACTGTTTCATTTAGCTTCACTAAATACTAATATAAGATACTTGATAAGAGATATGAAGATCTGTAATTCTTCACAAAACTCCCAGAATCCTCTTCGTGCTAATGAAATTAACTTCTCGCCACATTAGGTCCGGGTCCTCCTTCAGTGTTCTATCTCACAACACAACACACAGATGATCATGATGATAAATATAGCTGTTATCTGATCCTGTTTGTCTCTGCAGGAAGGAACCTGTCTGTCCCTCTGCAAACTGATTTGCACCTGTGTCGCCTGCAGCAACTTTGATATAATCTAATTTAGCGAACAGCTTTAATGAAGCTGTCACACATAGTGTACATTCTTTAATTATTCACAGGCTGTGTGGACTGTATATAAGACTTTGTAGAGCCATTAGAGCCAAACCGTTAAAGTATTAATGAGGCAGTGATACTATTAAAGGTTAAAATGTAATGTCAAAACACCCAGTGACTCAGAGGGCTAAGAAAAACTACATAATGTCATTATGGACATAGGGCTGAGTTGGTCAGGCCAACATATTCTGAAAACCTATGAGAAGACCATTACCATCACCAGTTACCATCCAATCCAAGCCCATTCATTTGGTGGCTGAAATCTGTTGGACTACACAGAGCTGTTCTGGGAGCTCTCATTTCTAGAAGCCTGATCTGGACCTGTTCTGTGTCTGCTGTAAAACCTGGACCATTATTGACGGGTCCTCAACCTTCTGAGGGAAAAAACTGCAGCAAACAGAACCGAAACCTCATGAAGACAGTGCCTCAGGGTCGTGGTTTAACTGTTATTTTACAGTTTGGGATGAAGAAGAATCTGTGGTTGGGATGGAAAACAAAATCTGTTCCCTGTCTTGGTCACACTGTGATGGGAACACAATGTCCTGTACACATCCACAGCTCTCTGGCACAGACATGGTAAACACTCATAATCCATAAACAGCAGTAGGGTAAGCAGTCACAGCTGCGCTTTTTTCCGTATGAACTGATGTGGCTGTGAAATGTACAAAGTCCATGATGAGACCAAGATCTCTCCAGCTATTGGAGTCAGGGTGACTCTGTTTTTGTCCAGACAGGATTCATTCTGTTGTCTCTGGGAAGCTAGAAATGGATATTATAGAGAGTGATGTATATTAGAGTGTCATCTGCATAGACATGGTGGGGTACTGTCAGATTTGAACAGAAACAGATCCAGGATGGACCCCTGTGGAACCCCACTCTTAAAGAGATGTTAGTTCAAATCCTTTGAAATTCAACAAATCCATGAACTAAACTTCACGAAACGTAGTCGTAAACACAAACATCACCTCCCACACACTGCTGTCTTGGCAACATGCTGGTTTTACAGTGTCTCCTCTGTTCGACTTCATTAATCAGCGGCGTCACTAAAGAGTTTCTCCACCATCAGTGGCCCTAAATTGCTTCCACGATGAACAGCTAAAAGCAACGCTTTGAAATTACTTTTAAAATTAACTACCAAAGTCAGCAGCTCCAAATTGGCTGCAGAATTATCAATTAACAGCATCAGACCTAAATAGCTTTGGAAATGAACACGGCAAAATAACAGCCATAAATTATACGGAACAAATGAAAGTTTTGTGAAAGTGCTGTAACATATATTGACTTTGTGGAGAAAAAACTCATTAAGAGTAAAATCGTTAACATTTAGCGGTCACACTTTTCTAAGACAGGGATAGATTTGTTTCAATCAGTCAGTGTGAGGCTGCAGTCAGATGGATACTCTGGATTTAAGGCGCTGATTCACCCTTTTTGGAGGGATGTGTTTCTCTAATGTAGCAGAAAAATTCTGCTTTTCATCTCTGAAACAGCATCTGTTTCTCCTCACATGTGGGGCTCTGCAAACGAACCAGATTGGAGTCATACATGTTTGGTCAAGTGTTGGTTAACAGGCTTGTGCAAGGAGGATTATACTGTAAGAAGGAGGCAGAGTAATATGCAAAACAGATGCTGCTGCTGCGATGCTGTTTCATAATCTGTTTTGTGGGACACCAAATTAGTCACAGAGTGGATTCCTCAAGGCAGGACGACACAATCTGTCCACAATCAGAGGCTCAGAGTGAAGACATCAGATATCAGCTCTTACTTTATCTTTACATTCTGCCACATCTCCTGCTTGATCTGCAGCTGGATCACTGGAAATCACTTGTTTAGTTTTCATAAGAATCAAACTGTGGAATGCGGTCTGGGAGTTGACCATGGAAAGAGAGATGTCTTTAAGTAGCATTCAGGCTTCTTATATGAGCAGTAGGAGGAAGAAGCTGGTGTTCAGACACGTTTATTCCTGTACAGACACACTGGATTTATGGTGTGATGTGCTGATGTGCGGGCATCCTGATCTTTGTCTCCTGATCTCCTCCCTGGGTGGGTGGGTGGTATGTTATACTTCACACACACACCTGGCCTTAGGGCTGAGGCCAGCTGCTTTGCCCTCCAGTCCTGGTGACGTTAACCAAAGACTCTTAATTAGGGAGCCATGTTTTGTGTGTGTGTGTGTGTGTGTGTGTGTGTGTGTGTGTGTGTGTGTGTGTGTGTGTGTGTGTGTGTGTGTGTGTGTGTGTGTGTGTGTGTGTGTG
>JAVQJX010152173.1:0-12880 GCA_036025115.1 Ambassis agassizii
CAACTTTCCAGCAGAAATAAACATGTTAATTATGGGCTTTGACAGCCGGTTGTCCTATCACAGCGCTAGCTTCCTGCTTCACCTCAGCTCCACTCTCACTCCCCCTCTTTGTCTGTAGTTGGAGTTTAGGTGGACTGTGTCTCTGGGAGAGAAGGAAACGTTCAGATTGTCTACGAGTAGATGAGCGGGCCAAGAGGAGTGACACCTCTCTGTCATCATATATCTTTTTTAAAACTGTCCCCGCTTTCCCCTCAGCAGACTGGAGGCTTTTCCCAGCACAGGGAAACACTTTATGTAAGGGCACAGATGGCTGTTACGCTGCTGAAAATGTATCCCCCTGTTAAACACGACACCCAGTTCACCCTTACACAGGCTGTCCCTGTCCTGTCTCTCCATTTTCTCTCACTAACTGTCTAACTTTCACGTCTGTATCCTCCATAACTCTGCTGTTCATTGGACTGTTTTGACGGCCCCCCCGGGCTGTGAGTGTTCTGAGCCATGCATGGCCTCCCTCATATATCCTTCATCCTCACGACACACTGACCTTGGTTGCCAAGTGCTGCTTTCAGCCAGTAGCCCTTACCCCCTCCATGTCTGAAGGTCATGCTGTCACACTTCTTCATTCGGCGCTGGCTCGGATCAGGCTTACTCTGGCCGAGCTGTCACGTCCCGGTCACACTGCCAGTGCACTCCATTCCACCATCCAACAGTTTCCAGGCTTTAACAGATGAAAGAGACACATGATCAGGCAGGAGGCTGAGTAACTTTTACATTATCAGTACTTCAAATTGTGATAAAATTATGCTGAGACTGATTCAGCTTTTTTTGGATCTTAGATCTGTTCCTGAATGTGAAACAGGCACCACAAACCCCCGCAGATCCCGCGGGCTCACATCCCAGCTTGATGTGTATGATGTTGTGGAAGGATATTGCAGGCTCCTCCCTGTGAACAAGCAGCCTCTCTGCAGCTTACAGCAGATGCAAAGACATCAAACTGAAAGCACTGCTGGCTATAGCCTATTAAACGTACATTGTGTACTTTTTGTTGTTTTTACACTGCACTAGATGCTGTCACAGATGTTCTCAAACTGCAGCAGGCGGAGGATGAGCTGCGGTTTGAACACTGAGATGATTACAGGGCTGCAGGTAGATGTGAAATGGTCCTGTGTATTCTCTGCAGCACTCCTCCTAAAGAGGTGAGCAGATGGCAGCGTTTGTGTTCATGTGCAGCGCATACATCACAAATAGAATTTAGTTTAGAGCAAGGTCACTTAAGAAGACAGACTATATGACCAAAAGTATGTGGACAGCCAGGAGGTCTCCAGGAGGGGGTTACACACTTTTTTTGAAACAGGAAGCTGACAAACACACAAAATGTGGATCTAAATGAGGTGCCAGAGCAGTAAACATGGTGGTAGTCATGTGACCGCGCTGTATTTGGTTTATGATGAGTGTAGCATTAGCATTTAGCTTCTGGCAACAACAAAGCAACAATGGAGGACTCCCTGTTTGTGTGGATGGTAACTTCCTGGTTGATCTTTCAATCAGAGCTTCCTGATAATTTATGTTCATTTTCTTCCTCCTGCCTGCATGTTTTTTTTGTTAGGGTTCATTGGGCTCTCTAAACTGGCTGTAGGTCTGACAGAGCGGGTTAAGAAACCAATGGAGGGATGTTTATCTGATTTTATTGAACTGATTTCTCTTTTATTCTTAAATTGATTTCCTTTCTAATAATTTTGTCACATTAATCCTCCATGAATTTACACAAGTTTGCATAAAAGCTCTCTACAGATCAGGTCTGATTGACTGACAGCTCATTCTTTCAACATGTTTAATTAACGGACATTAAAGGTTCAGACAGTGAATACCTCATGGATATTCTCATGCTTTATATTGTCACACTATTGGATCTTTATGTTTGTTTTTGATAGGCTAAGCTACAGTAAGTATTGCAGCATATTCAGACAGGATTCCACCAGCCTGCATTTCTGTAAACACAAAAAACAGCACAAAATATTTGCCATGCTACCCTGAGCAAATTACAGTTTCTCGCCCTCATCCTCGTTCCTCTCCTCTCTCTCTTTCTCTTTCTCTTTCTCCACCCACCCTCTCTGTCCTCCTACCACATCCATCCCAAAATGATCTGGGCTCCTGCCTCCCCATCTCTTACCAGCTCACACACTAAAAAACACACACAGGCAGTGATATCGTGGTCTTTGCAAGTAGCAAAGCTGCAGGCAGGATGATATTAATACACAGTGTGTTGGCAAAGAGGAGGTTTAGTTTCTAAAGTTTCTTGGCAGTTTACACATCAAATTCTGCATGTATTGATCACAGTGGTCATCAGTTTGAGCAGAGAAAGATTGAGACTGGAAGACGTTTCTATTTTTAACCCTCTTTCCTTTTCCTGTGTTTTCACATCAGGGCTGCAGAACTCTGAGTCGTGTTTACTGTCAATCACACAAAGCACACAAGAGGAAATGGAATCTGAAAAAACAGATTGCGTATCAAACCCCTGTCCCGTTTTTTAAGGGAAACACGTCTCTCAGGTGGGATGGCGTGTCGCTCATCTCAGACCAACTGGACCATAAAGCACAAACATGACACAGGACTTTCTAAACACTTTGTCCCAGCTCAGAAAACAGTTGGAGCTCGTTAAACTTTGTCTGATGCTGCTCTCATATTATGTATGGTAAACAAGTATGGACAACATAGACGTAAACAAATCTTAACAACAAATTGCACTGACAACAGTGAATCACTATATTGTCACAGAGTGAATCAGTAGCTGTTAGCAGTGCTGATGACTGTTAGCCTGCCACAGAAACATCACTCAGGCGTCAGTAACAGGCTCAGATGGATGTCTGCTGTGTGAACGCTCATCTTCACTTATTCTGATCGTGTCTTTGAATGTCCATGTCTTTGGCCGCACTTGGGAAAAAAAGTGAAAGAACTGTGCAGTCAGCAGGGAATAAAAAGATGACGTGAGCGTTCCACCTCATGAGGCTACAGCTGATTAGCTTAGCTTAGCTCAAATGCAGCCTCAAAAGAAACGAAATGATTATTTCTGTAACGGTTCATTTTACTAAAGATGTGCAGATATATTCTGTGTTTGATAAAATAAGCGACTTGCTGCAGTGTTTTGAATTTGAGCATAGTGACTGTTTTTGGCCACATTCTTACATATGGCGCCTTTAAAAACTCCAGATTGTCATTAATCAGCCCTGTAGGCTCAGGTGAGGCTGCAGTTCCCCTTGTGGCTTTTACGGGCTTTCCCCTCAAAGTGGAGCCAATTTCCATAATGTTTACAGCCTGATAAATGTATTGACAAGTTTTCCAACTCTATTGTATAAACATGTCTTAGACATATTGATGGCTTTGATCTGATCTGATCTTTGAATGACATTTGGATGCTTCCTGCTTCACCGACTGTCTGTATTGTGAGTTTGGTCAGACTATGGTGACAATTAGAAACAAGGCTAACATGGATATTTTCTCCAGTCTGCGGTTACACAAATGCCAGAAAACAGATTTTGGCTACACAGCAGCTTCTGAGCTCAGAAACGAAGGCTTCAAAACGGCTCCATGTTTATTTATAGACTATATTTTTGACTTCCTTTTTTAACCATGTTTTCCTTTGAAACTTCATTTTGAATAGTGCATCAGTTGCTTATAAGGAATATTTTAAGGCAAATTACTTGCAGAAATATATTCATAATAAACTTTTAACACTCTGTATGAATAAACCAGAGCAAAAGCCGAGCTCCTGTTTCTCCAGGCTGCAGCGTCTCATTAAACATTTGAGAGCAGGCGCAGTTTACTTTGTGGCCTGTACAAAGAACCCCGTCTGAATCTGACGAGGCATATGCTCTCCTCCAAAAACCTGCTGAACTGTGTCGGCTCAGCTCTGCGGTGTTTGTAGGACCTCGACACAGAGCGTGTGGGTGGCAGTATTTGCGCTGACAGAACTCGGTGTGTGGGTGACTGAGAGGGGAGAGACAGAGTGATTATTTCTGAGTGTCCGCTGGCGTTTCGCCTTCTTTTCCCTCCTCAGGCTCTGCTGTGTATTCATCCTCGGGTGACAGAGACTACAGTGCTGCTTGCCAAATGGCTGAGACTGCCTGTGTAATGCTGGAGGCGATCTGTGCTCATGGGCAAGGACTTTGTGTTGCACACTCAGACATGCACAAATGATACTGCAAACATCTCACAATGAACGTAGAGCCCGGCGGAGGCTCTTCTTTGTTGAACGTCTTTGTGAGACACACATCAAGGGGGACTCACTGCCCCTCTTTGTCTGTAGTTGGAGTTTAGGTGGACTGTGATGCTGACAACATGAAGACGGTCAGAGCCTCAGCTCAAATAAACAAACAAGTTTTTACTGTCAAACTTTTCAGACCATACTGAACCTCAGGATCCTGCGCTGTGTCCTCCTTCACAGCACTGTCTGCCTCTGAGCTCACTAATCTCACCACGCTCTGCTTACTTTCACCTTCGCAACTCATCACTGCTGTTCTTGTTCCTGCTTTGGTCACATCTAGAGTCTCTTCTCTTTGGTCTACCTCACATGTTCAGGTTTAGCTACAAAGCGTGGACCCAAACACACAAACAGGTGAGGATCATGTTCACCAACACACAGCTTCTCTGAGGAGGACTCAGCTGCTCTGTTCACATCGCATTCTCTACACCATGATGCTCTCCCCACCTTCACATCCTGAAATCATGTTTGTAAAATATGATCATTGCTTCTTTTAACTGTATTTTGAGAGGTGAAAGATGACGATAGCCGACATCTGGTTCCCAAAAACTGTGGCCAAATATTAAACTGGTTAGTCCAGACAGAGAGTCATAAGTAATACTATAAATAGTAGATTCTTCTTTTCACATTATACAGCGTTCTAATTTTAACATCCCATTGTTTAAAAGAGGATTTTTCAATCCAACAATCTCATTTTCAGAAAAGAACTTCAGCATACAAAAAATGTTCTATTTTGCTGCTTTTCTGCCTTTTAAAACTCATTCCCCATCAAAGTGCATCAGAATCCAGTCAGAGAAGAAGAGACAACACAGAGCGGAAGGTAAAATATCAGCTGGAACAGAGGCTTCATGCCTTGTTAGCTCACAGTTTGTTTGTTGTGGTGGAGGTGTAAGCCGTTTGGTGGAAACTCTTACGAGCTGTTAAGCAGCTTTATCCGCTGTTCCACACCTCACCTCTCCATTTGGAATTCTGCTCAGACTTGTGTTTGTCTTGCTCAGGCTGTGGACAGTTTTTAAAACAACTTGTCTGCTCTGCTGCCAGCTCCGCTCTCTGTCTCCTGTGCACAGATCCCCTGTAGTCTAATGTTAGCCTAATGCTTTCCAACAGAGGATAAGCAAAAACAGCAGGAGCAGGAGGAATTGTTGTATTTTGTTATGCTTGTGAAGACACTTATCCCCACTTATGTAACACACACGAACGCGTCTCCATCTGGGCAATGGGCGTAACGATTGTAAACAACATTCAGATGGTAATAAAAAAGAATCTGTTTTGATGAATGATGCACTATAGTGTTTTAAACTGAGAGGGAGAAAGGACGTTTGTCAGCCTGCAGTGTCACTCTTATTTCCAAAATTAGTGAGAAGCTGGTGAACAGCACCGTAAAGAGGGAGACGTTATAGTCTGGTGCAGGTCTCAGCCCCTCTCCATCAGGGCCTGTTTCCAGCTCTGGTGGTCGCTCACACCTTTCGTGTGTGATCTGTGCTCTTTGTTAAGTGAACCGTCTTTTAGAAGGGGAGGGCTGACATGTTTGTTCAAACTTTTGTTTGTTGTTTTGCCTTTGGTCGTCCCTGAAGTCTGCCGTTTCCCCTCATGTTTGTCTGACTAAATCAATGTATTGTGTTAGACTCCCCTTTTCTCCCCTAGACCAACCTGCGGGACTGAAACTCTGTGTGAACCTCACTGGGTTTTGTGTTCTGTTTCCAGTCTGGTTTCAGTCTGATTGTAGGACAAAGACACCTTACAGCAGCGTTTACCTTTGTTTTTTCCTGTGACCCCCCATCTGTCTAACCAGGCCCTGTGCCCCCACGAAAGTGCTGGGTTCACATCATTAGCAAAAATCTGTCAATTTTCCTTTTCTGCTGGTTCATCATTGGTCAATAATTACACCCCCATGGTTACATATATGATCTATTTCTACCTGATCACAGGGCACTTAAAAGTCCATGACCATCCAACATGGTCTCAGGTCAGGGTGTCCCCACTGCATCGTTGTCAGACGCCAGCACAAGTGTACCCTTGCAATGATGATCATTACCCACAATGCATCATACCCTCTACAATCCTTTGAGAAATGCATTCACTCATTCCTCTGGTAAATATTTACCATTGACATACCATCCATTCATGCCTTCATATCTTCCTGCTTACTGATGTCCTTTTCTTATCGTCTATAAACAACAACGAGGGCCTCACACGTCCAATGTCCATGCATCACAATCGGACAACTTGAGACTGAAGTTCAGCATGCAGTTGTTTTTGTATAGTCATTGCTGTGTTTTTTTTTTGTAACATCTGCCCCTATGGAAACAGACTTATGCTATAATAATAATTGTAATTTAGTAGTTTTATTTGACCTGCACATGAACCAGCACTCTGAATATTCCTGACTTCACCTGCATGAAGAGCTTGTTACGTCTTTGCTTCCTGCAAAAAGGAAAGCTGTCAGCTGTCAACAGACAGACAAAGGAAAGACAAAACCTTGTTATGTGATATGGAAAAGTCCCCCGCTGGTAGCAACAGTAGCTCCTGCAGGTACACAGCAAGTCAGATGGTGAGATGTCGTCAGCTGCTCTGCCCCTATTAATCAAATGCAGCCAACTGTTTAGCAGCAGATTGTTCTGGGTGTTGCCAGTTTTTCTGCTTTCATGGACGTTCACAGGCCAAGAAGTAATCAATCATTGTTTGTGTTTTATTTTGATAATCCCATTTCCCTATGTGCTTTACTTCCTTTTCTTTTTACCACCATAGTGTCTGCCTATCCCACCCCCTGCTGGCTGGCTGCAGTATAGCTCACAAACCCTGTCTTCTCCAAGCGTGACTCAAACTAAAAGTTTTTCTAAAAGTTACTGAGTCTCAAAGATGGTAACTTTTTCCAGCATGGGCAACAGCGTGCAGTACTTTGGTCTCATGATCCATCTTTATATACAGTCTATGCGTCAGATACACTGTATTAAAGAGCCTTTTAGTTAAGTCTTGTCTACAGAGTAATCGACCTGAAGTAAAAGTTGACCTCTTCTATGTTGAATTGTGCCAGGAAACAGCTTCCTCATAAAGCCAGCATTAGCAAAGATACTGTGCACTCAGACAGTGTAATGAGTGACGTTTAAGCTTATTAGGGCTCACTCGGATTTCCCTGATATTAAATTTAGTGTTGTTCTGTTTTGAATAATCCATGAGGTCGAGCTGATGTTTAGGGGCGTGTCCTGAGGCCACAGACCACCAGCCAGGCAAAAAGCCAAAGAGACAAGAGCACCAGACTGCATTAAGAAACCTAATGCACATGAAACGTTTCCTCTGTACATTCATGTCTGACCCAAATTAGGTTTGCCACATCTAATGTGTTTTTCCCCCAACAGCATATGTTTTTTCATGTTACTTTAGCTTATCATCAAAGAAAAAGAAGAGTGACAAGGGGGAGGGCAAGTGCTGCTCCCACACAAAATGCTTTCACAATGTGACCGTGATGTGAACTTTTGTCGTCAGTGCAGCGTGTCAACAGTTCCCCAGAAAATCTGTGCACTGTAAAATCAGCCTGATGCAGCAAGATGACCAGATGCTCACTGCTGCAGACAAAGACGGTGTTAAAGTGTGGGAAGAGAGGGCTGGAGAGGAGAGGGAGATAAAACAGACACCAAGGAGGAATGAAGGAGGGCTGGTTACCATGGCACCTCAGCTCGGAGATGTTGCAGAAGTATTAAATATCACTGAGGGTCCTTTTGCTTTTGATCCGGCTCTTCCAGACGCAGGCTGCTCCTCCTCCACATCCTGGCGGGGCCGGCACCTGGCTGCAGACACGCATCAGCCACCTGAGAGTGCAGATACATTCATGCACTGTCAAAAATACAGGCACAGCACTTAATACATAACAGCATGATGAAATAAGGGTCTCATTAAGCAAGTGCACCATTCAGTGAATGACAGGGTTCCTCCTGAAATATTCATAAAGTGTATTATTTTCATCTGTGTTTGAAAGGATGGTGTCAGATTTTTTTTTAACAAGCCAGGAATCTGTGGGATTTTATGACACTGTGTATAAAAACACATCTCAGCTCTCATTGCTGATAATTTATAGAACATTACCTGACATAGTTTAAATTTAAAAAAACTGCTCGACACTGTTTCGTACTGGGAGGAAATTTGTATGCAAGAGGAACTCACAGCGGGATGAAGCGGCATAAATAACGTGTGTGAATGCATAAAGGTGACATGAAAACACACGTTAGCACGGCGCACTGAATCCTATAGAAACGGTTACACACAGAGTGTAGCAGGGTGCGGCATCATGTCATCATCATTCATGTTTTCACATTTAGAAACACATATCTGAGGCAGAAGTCAGGGAGCCATGTTTGAAATATCAATTCATGGATTATTTAGACTAACAATGACTGCTTTAAAGAAGAAAAAGTCAGATTGAGCAAAATGTGTCACATGACAAATAAACAGGCATCACAAAAGTGGGATCACTGCAGGGATTCAGTGTGTCTGCGTGCACCCTGAGGACAGACTGAGCTGATTGATCCTGTTAATAAGTCCCAACACCTCCATGTCAAAGCCGCCCTCTCACACACACAGACAGACAGTGTCGGTTGTGATTAGCTGCACTCTGGCCGCCTGTCGACAGGCATCAATAAGCACTTAAAGACACATCCAGGTTGCAGGGGGTTCCTCCACCTCCCCTTTCTGCACTCCTTACTGTACCTCAGCACAGAACATAAACCACATCTGATATTCATGGACTTCCACCTAATGTTACCGATGGGATCATCATTCACACCCTTTGATTCATATGTTTTTTCCTCCTCACAGAAAATAACCTCTCCTCATCTTGCTTTACTGTTTCTCAAGTGTTGTGCTTGTAACAACATATTGCTTCCTAGATAGTGGTTTGAGATCAATGGTGTGCTGAGGGGCCTGATTTGTAATTTGTAGAGCCTCACTGACGAATGGAAAGATATTATTGTTATAGGAAAGGATCAATAACAGCAGAAAAAACCCTGGAAGAGGAATACTTCCAAGTCTTAAAAATGAGCATGTATGTATCTAAACATGGACAACCTGACAGCTCTCGAAAACATCTGGATCGCCCCCTGGTGGCAAATAGCATACCTGGTTAAAAACAGAAAAAACAAATGACGCCGCTGGAGCTGCCAAGTTACACAAAAAGTTGATGCAGCGGGTGTTTGGGCTGTACAGCAATAAAGCAGCTTTACCCCTCTGCTCTACTGTGCGGACTTTAAAGGTGCTATATGTAAAAAAGTTCAAAACACTGCAGCGAGTCGTATCCACCTCCCCCTCCCCTCACCTCCAGACTCGGTTGGTGTATCCTCGTCAGCAACGAGCGAGGAGCGACTACGGTGAGCGACGAATCCTACACTGTAAGTTCGTTTTTTTGCTAATCATTGAGTTCATCTCCTCTATAGACCCTCGCTCTGCCTCCATCTTTATCTGTGTGTGATTGGAGCTCTTTTAGGTTTCGTCGCCTCCACCATCGTAGCTCAGTCGTAAACTGTCAACCTGCAGCTGAGACTCTACTGCAGTGATTTGTAGACGGCGGTGGGCGGAGCCTCATGACAACACATGATTTCAAAACATCAACATGATTTGCGGTCTGCAAAAGATTTTTTTATTGTGAATATTTTTTCTGTGCTGTTGTTGGTGAGTTGAGTGCAGCGGGTGGAGACAGCGACCAAACTAACCCACAGTGACCCACATCACTGTCTCTGTAGCAGGTGTAAATAAAATCCTGATTCACTGACAGTTATCCAGCTTTTAATTGTCTATAGTCAGAGTTTCATTTCAGATTTTGTTGCAGATGATATATTTATATTTAGCAACACGACTTTTCCCTAAAGATTTAGTTTTATGCGTCAGACACTTATAAAAACGTTTCAGTTTTTCTGCCTTCAGACTGAAACAAGAGCCAATACTGACAGCTATAAGTGTTTAAGATTTAATTTTTTAGCGGTGTCGGGTGGTAAAGTTTATCAGTATTTCTTCAAAGACAGTTAAATAGGCCAACCATTCATCGTCCCTGCACTTAACTGTGTGACTGACTATTCACCTCTCAATAGATCACATACATTAAGGCTTTTTAATCAGTCTGCAGTGAAATTATAGACACTGAAACTGTCTGCTTATGATTCATGAGTACTGGGGGCTTTGTCAGTGAGGACACTAATGAAATAATCACACCATAAACCATAAAACATAAAAGAAGCACAGCTTTTTATTAATGAAATGTGGAGCAGAGGCACTGTGAGTGTTTTACATGACTTACAGCATACATGTAAATATACATGTAGCAGCAGAGTGTTGCTTTGCTTCCTGGGTAAAAATGAGTAATCTCTATGGAAAGCAACCAAATCAGCAAATGCATGCTGTGCAGGATTGGGCATCGTGTCAGTTATTGCTAAGTATGCATCCAGGGTGCCATCAAATCCAATCCCCACGCTGCTGATGTTTAAACAAATCAGTGACAGCCGTCATCTCCGATGAGAGCATGAGTCAATACCCTCATTAGCTGTTTGAACACATGCTTGTGCAGATAAGAAACTGTCCAGATTATTTTCAAAGGTTTAAGCTAGCAAGATGGAGAGACTAAAAGTGTGTTTTTTTCCTATTGTACAAAAAGTAGGACATGTTTGGAGTACAGTGCTGGGACCAGATGCAACTTTTAACTCTTTCAGCGCAACAAATCGGATTACAAAAAATCTTGGGGGGAATCAAATGTCCAAGCAGAGAACATGCTAATGGCTCAGTGTGAGTCAGATTTACCTCTGTGCCAAACCTCCCATGAGGTGTGACGAATGTTCCCACAGTGTGATTCACACCACTAATTACCCCATCTAACAGAAAACCTCATTGGCTAAAATATACATTCATTTGTAAAAAGAGAAGAAGAAGAAACACTCCGTATTGTTTGGACATTATTAAACGGGTGATTTACTGCCCAAAAGGATTGGCAGAGGCCACTTGGGAAGAGCTTAGAATGTAGCCTGGGGCTTATTATCCAATCAGTGATTCCTGGTACCGGGTGTCTTTAAAAACAGGAGGGCTTTGCTTCATAAGAAAGTAATTATCCACAGCTCACTGTGGGCTTCTCACAGATTTTGGCTGCATTCATTTCAAGCACACCTACGTCTGTTTAAAATTCTGTGTGTTGTATGTAGGAGGACCGGATGAGAGAAGAAAACACTCCTGGTTAAACTGTGTGTATCTGTGGCACAGACAGCAGCTTCGGTTGCTCTTTAAACAAATCTATCAGATCGAGCAGCAGCCTCAGGCTGAGAGATGAAGTCTGTGCAGAAAGGTGCAGTTCCTCCTGCGGCCTCTAGGGGCTGCAGCTTCGAACCAATCCTCATACACCTTCATGTTAAAATGTCCAACTTTACAGCAATTTTATAATTCTTCTGATTAATCAGTCAGTTCATTATTTTTGAATTCAATTGATTGATTTGTGAATATTGTTGTAATCTATTATCCAAATAAATGTACAGACCAGAAACCTGTACTGGTAGAATTCACAGTTCTGTTTATAATTAGAGCTAATTTCTTAAATATATCCAAGTAGGCTATTGTTTTACAAATACAAAAAATACACAAAACTTTCAGGTTAATTTTTTAAATACGTTGCTGTAGTTTTGATTGTATGAGTCCAGCAGAACAGCATGATTTGTCAACATAAAATTGTGTTCGTTTCTGTGATTTCAATATGCTATATGAGCATGCTAACATAGCAATATTAGCCAATAAAGTTTGGTCTTTGCAGTAAATGGACAGTAATGCCTGTGTGTGTCCTGCAGACTCCGGCTGGCGAGCAGCAGAAATAAATGTTCACAGTCTGTTTAAATTTGCAGGTGTTCTGTCAGCTCTCGTCTTCCTGCCTGCCTGGTTGTGCAGAGAGCAGCTGCACACCTGCAGCAGTTACAGAGACAGATGTGTTGAAATCCAAACCTTTGTGTTGTCAAAGTTATTGCATGTATGCTTGCATGATTATTTTAGGTCTTTTGTGCTTCCATTGAGACCGGTGTAAAGATCAGTTTAATGAGCACACTACATCAGACATAAATGATCAAATATTGATAAGATTTTGCCAATTTTACATGAAAACAAATTTTGATCTCCCGTGTGAATGTGTGCTAATAAGTATTGCTCTGTATTGCAGTACATGCTGCTATCAAAGAGTTGTTTTATTTATTTTCGAAATATGCTTCTGGCTCCAAGTCCAAGACATGTTGTTCTTTAAATCCAAACAGTGACGTAAAACAACATGCATGTAAATATAGAAGAGAAAAAAATAAGTGAATTTCACATGCATTCAATTATTGATAACAATTTGAGGGATGATCAATATTTCATTGGGTCCTTGCTGATTTAACATCTTAAGAAGATGCTGGTAAAATGTTCAAAGTTTTCCCATCAGGGAGGGAGATAATGCAAAAGACTTTAGCGGCTTTGATTCATTATGAGAGGTGAACGGTGTGTATCCTTCATATCAACAAATATGGAAGATTTGATATGTAAATGTTTGTTATTGTAAAACACTCCCACTCTCAGGGGGCTGATTTAATTAGTGGCGTACAGTATATGATAACTTCAAAGGGATATTTTAAAGGTTTG
>JAVQJX010152192.1:0-10384 GCA_036025115.1 Ambassis agassizii
AAGACATGCAGAATAATTTTACAATTTCAAGCTTTTTTAAGTAGTGATTTTTATTCTACATCTCAGTAAAAAAAATCTTAAAAAATAAAGTGTTTGAAGTAAAAAAGATTTGGTCAAAAACAAATAATTCTGCACTCCACAGTGCTTTTATGAAACCCTGTTTGATAAAAGCATCACTCATCATGTGACTACTCATCACGTCTCTCACGTGATGAGTAGTCACATGACAAAAATTCAAAACGTATAAAAAAATGCTTTTTTTTCTGAAAAATGTCTTCAATAAAAATCACAAAAAATGGTTATCAATAACAAGATTTAAAAAAAAAAAAAAAAAAAATCCTGCACACCTAAATGCAACCAGGAGGCCATGACTGACATCTCAGTGAAGAGCAGTCGCATGACAAAAATTCTGTATATTTCTGTAAGAAAAAAAGTGTGACTTTATGTCTCAAAGACAAAGCACCATCTTCAGAAAATATGAGACTGATTAAAGATGCATTGAGTGACCATTGTGAACTTTGAGCTCTGGCAGATAAATTTACTGTGAGGAAAAAAAAAATTAAACATTTTTTTGTTTCTTTGCTCTTATGCAGGACGGCTGCACGGCCCTGCACGCCGCCGTGCGCTCAGGAAACGTGGACACGCTGCGTCTCCT
Source organism: Ambassis agassizii (assembly GCA_036025115.1). Lineage (NCBI taxonomy): Eukaryota > Metazoa > Chordata > Actinopteri > Ambassidae > Ambassis > Ambassis agassizii. The sequence continues at coordinate 656 of JAVQJX010152192.1, forward strand.
CCTCTCCCACCCGGCTCGGGGCGACCCCGCTGTGACCTCTGACTCTTCAGCTACTCTGGCTCTGCCTGCCACCCTGCTGAACCAGGCAAACGGTGACGGCTGGACGGCTGCACACATGGCTGCTGCTCTGGGGCTCAAGGTGAGAAAAAAACATAAAAATATATAAAGACTCAGCTGCTTGTAACAGTGAAGACATGCTGACTCTGCAGGTTTGCTTATAGTTTTCAGCCCTCACAGGCGCTGTGGGTTTTCTGTCATCCTGATGATTCACCAAACAGCACACAGGGCTCCACATTAGAGCCTGTCTGTCTGTCTGTCTGTCAGGGTGTTGTTAAAGCATAGAAATGTGCATTCACATGCTGTGCTACTTTGAAAAAGTTTGCTTTATTCTTCAGCAGCCGCTGCTCTCGTTCTGCTCGGCTTTTCCTCCTACACATTTTTGTCAATTAAACCGAGCAGCTCATTATGTAATTTAGAGTTATAATAGATAAAAACATCTGACATCTGAAAATATTCTCCTCATATTCTCCTCATGCTTCTGTTGTATATTATCATATATTTTATTTTGAAAATCGCACCCCCCCCCCAAAAAAAAAACAAAAGAGTAACTAAATAAATTATATTCTGTACTTTAAAGACTCTATAACTTGCACAGTCCTCTCTTATGTGTAAAAACATGTTTATCTCTGCTCTAAAGTTGGACACTTTAACATGAAGGTCTATGGGGATTGAGTCGGCCTCCTAGTGGCCACTAAAGGAACCGCAGTATGGCAGTAATTTCATTTATTAGAGGGATCTGCTGCTGTTCTGTTTCCTTTAGTCTGTATAATTGATCGTCCGGCCCTGTCAGCCTCCTCTAATGGGACTGCTGACGTTGCTTGGCTGGCAGCGTCCAAACAAATGCAGACTAGACTAGAAGGAGAGTCTGACTGGGATCTAAATGAAGACTTCATTCATGCACAGCGGTCCAGTTGTCATAATGTTTTGTGATGCATTTGTGTAGGAGTGTCTGGAGGTGTTGTGCAGCCACAGCGAGCAGGACGTCGAGAGGAGGGACAACTGCGACCGCACTATTCACGACGTGGCCACCGACGACTGCAAAGATCTACTGGAAAACCTCAGTGAGTTGTTTTGGGGTTTTTTTTGTTTTTTTTTTGCCTGCATCTTTGTTGTTGCATCCTTATTGTTTATTTTATAGTCCTGCACCATTTAATTGCATTTATTTTGTGCAGAATAACACAGAAAGACCGAAATTACTGAAAAAAAATGGAAAAATAATACACATTTTCATAGAAAAAATCTGGAAATCGGCTATAGAAACATACAAATGCTCGCTGATTTTTTTTTGTTACATAACTGCTGGACAAACTGAAATCAGTTATGGCTTCCTGTTTGCACAGAAAAGTGCAGATTTTGTTTGTTTTTAACAGATTCTTGTTGTTGTTGTTGGAGAAAATGGTTTATTTTTTTTAAATAATTTTTCTGAAGTTATTTGTCACATTATATTGCTTTAATATGCAGGTATGTAAAGAGTTGTTCATCCTGCAGGTTCGTACCGGGTCCTGGTGTATCTCCGGTGTTCCGGTGGAGGATCGGGCTCCATGTGTCCTGTAGACGCCCTGGTGGAGGAGGAGGCGGTGAAGACCGGGTCCTGCAGCCCGTTGCTTCTGGGCAGAGTATCGGTGGACCGGTCGACGCGTTGGTCCCAGCTGAGCGCCGCCCTCGCCCACGTCTTCGTCTCCCACCTCCACATCCTCTGTGGAGAATCTCAGACGGGCAGAGAGGAGGCGCAGCGCTCCACGTTGGGACTCGGCCCCTCCAGTATCGCCTCCATCCTGATCGGTAAAGGAAACTCTTTGTCCTCCTCCACCTTCTGTTTCAAGTGTAGCATGTTGGCAGGAGTCCATCCCTGTCGTTAAGGACAGGTTCATGTTGCCTGTACGAGCAGTGTAACTTTAACACTTCCTTTAAGTTAATGGGATGTAGGCGCTTATATGAGGCGGCCATATTGGATGTCAATGGAAGGCAGCGGTCGTCGTTCACCTTTACTTGGTTTTTGTGCGGCTGAAACAACATGATACTGATGGGGTTTTTTTCTGCATTGAATTGATGAATAATTAATCTGAGTGTGTCGCTCTGTGCTTCTGTTCTTCACATGATCAAATGTCTCCTCTGTGTGTTCTGTTCTCTGGTCAGTCTGAGGCTGCTATACGGTTAGAAATGTGCGTGTCTTTATCACATGTTTCTTTTCTGTGGATAGAAGCTGGTTTCTGTGTGTGTGTGTGTGTGTGTGTGTGTGTGTGTGTGTGTATGTATGTGTATGTATTTTGGGGGGGATGATGATGAAACAAACAGAAGCAGACGAAGAAGGGATGCATAATGGATGAGGTGGGGGAGGAGGAAGAGGAGGGGAGGAAGATGCCAATTTAGAAGAAAATGTCTGTCTTCTGTGTCAACCGGGATCAAACTGCAGACACTCTTTGCTGTCTGACTCTGTGTCTCATTTGCCTCAGCATGACATCAAGTGTGTGTGTGTGTGTGTGTGTGTGTGTGTGCACTACAACCGCCTTTCCGCTGTGCTTACAAATGATTACTGAAATATTTATTAATCATATTTGTAGTTTTTTTTTGGACATTTCTTTGATGAATTTCTAGATTTAAGTAATAATTAATAGAATGATCAAAAATAATAGAATTAAAAGGGGAAAGGGATTAAGATGACAAAAAGATGCTTCATCTTTTTTTATTCGTATTTGGTAGAATGAGGTGAAGAAAGAGTGGGCTTAAAGAATGGGTCTAAAACAAGAGGACAGAGTGGGCCTAAAGGGACAGAGTGGACCTGAGAGAAGAGAAGAGTGAGAAAAACCTCAGGCCTGTTCCTGGACTGGTCCCCTCGGGTTCTGGTACTGAAGTGCAGACTGTGAAGATGCTGCTCGCTTTTTAAAGTGCTGAATTGCATATTTTCCTCCATTGTTACTGTAAAGAAAAGTCTCTGCTAAGTTCTGTTAGCTTTGCACATGTTCAGCCATTTTTCTCTGCAGCAGCTCAGTAGAAACGACACAACCACAGCTACAAACTCTGACGAATATTGATGCTGATTTTTATGTTATGTGACTGTTGGTCACATGTGAACCAAGCATTACTTCCTGGAAGCATAATTTTTTGTTTTTTACAGAATATTTTTATTTGTAAACATTTTATTTTTATCAATTGTTTTTATTTAGGCATGTTGAACAGAACAGTTGTGATGAAACACCAAAATTAATGTGTAGATTTAGTGGTCCCTAAAAGGTGCTTTCAGGGACCATTGGAAATGTCAGAATCAGGCAGTTTTCAGCAGCCTTCTCCTTTCGTGTTATCATGTGTGTGTCTGACTGATCTTGTCTCTGCTTTTTGTCTTCCAGGAGACACCGAGTGGTTGCCAGGTCAGGAGCTGCCTCTGTCCCCCTGGGACCTGGTCAGGAAGCCTCTCAGCCAGTGCATCACCATCCGCCTCAAAGGTAAACAAACCTGGCAACCCGAGCCAGAATATATCCGAATTTGGTGCATGAAACGGCTTTTTTTTCAATGGTTAAATTTTCCTCCATGCAACCTTAAACCTTTGATTTTTGCACATTTATCTGTCTCTGCTTGTTCTTTTTTTTCTGATTTATCCTGGTGTCTGATGTCTCCTAATGATTTGTCACCTGATATCTGGTCTTGTTGCTGTATTTTTTTTTCTCTTGGTTTAACATGCAGTCTTTGGCAAGTCTGACCGTTGCTATGGACATGGTTATGAATTTAACCTTTAAGATGAGACTGTTATTTATTAAATCACTAAACTTCTGATGATATGAAGCCAGATTACACATCTAGGAGGTGTGTGTGTGTGTGTGTGTGTGTGTGTGTGTGTGTGTGTGTGTGTGTGTGTGTTGCCTGTTACGTGGCCACACTGACCACCTTCATCCTCTCTGCTGCTGCTGTGTGTGTTTAAAGTTCAGGTCTGTGGTGCGTTCAGGTTCCTGTGTGATGTAACTGAAGCATGTAAAGGATTTATATGTGTGTTTGTGACAGGTCTGTCTGATTCCTGTCTCGATGAGTTGGCGTTGGAATCCCTCTTCCCCCTGCAGATGCTGCACAACTGCGTCCGCCTGGTAAGCGCGCACACACACACACACACACACACACACACACACACACAACGATGTGTGAGGGATCACGTGAGTAAGATATAAGTCAGAAAAATGGAGAGGAGGAAGAATAAAAAGAGGAGCAGATGATTTTTGTAGCAGCTACACTGCCCCCTGCTGGAGAAAGTGTTTAATTGTCATTTGTAGAAAATGTAGTTTTTCTGTGTTAAAGTGACACTAAACAGTAATTTGTTAAAAATTTACTACAGCTTTGTGGTATCTGAATTTTTCACTCACTGTGACTATTTCACTGACACACAAACAAACAAAAGCAAATTTATAGAAAACACACTATCATGGCTACATGTCCAGAAAACTCAGACATGTATTAATAAAGTAGATTCACATGCTGTAAATATTTAACGATGCACATATTTGTGGCTGCTGCTGCTGCAAACCAGTTTTTTTTTGTTTTTTTTTTACTGCAGATGCTCTTTGATCACATGTGAGTCAATCATGGCTTCCTGTTTACACCAAAAAGTGGACAAAAAATTTTTTTTTAATGTGTTTATTCTTCACTGTCTCTCATAGCTGCTAACTTTAAAACCAAAGAGCTCATGGTCCGTCAGTTTATTCATCAGCTCCTTCTCTTGCTGTGAATAGGTGGAGCAGTACGGGAACCTCATCTTTCACGGGCTGGAGGGCAGCTGTCAGGAGTACATCGCCAGCCTGGTAGCACGCTGCATCAAGGTACGTCTGCCTAAAAAAAAAAAAAATCCATCTGACCTGTCAGCGGCACGTCTGTCCGGTCAGGTGAAGAAAAATCGATTTTACATCTGGAAAAAAAGAGAAGCTTGATGTTGCACAGGATGATGCAATAAAAGGGAAATACAGTGAAATGTTACCGTGCTGTTTTCTTCAGATAATAATCACAGCTACATTTATTAAATCTGACACCAACAAACAAATGTTGATCTTGTTGGACCAAAGTTAGCTGCTAACGTTAGCCACATTAGCTTCTCAGCCATTTTATAGACCTTTGGAGATCATCGTAGCATCATTCATGAGAACAATGCAGATTCGTCTGTTTGTCTGTAGTGTTGCCATGGTGAAGGCATCACATGGTGTTTGGAGTGAAGCACATACACGACAACAAAAAAACCAAACCAAACATCCCTCCGTCTCCCTCTGATAGCAGCGGTGTGTCTGGAAAAGCCCCTTTCTGCTCATTCAAATTCTCCTCCTGCTCCATTTTGCTCGGCATATAGTAGTAGTACATTTTCCTTTGTTTCCATGACAACGCAGCCTCTTCTCTCACCCCTCCCTCTTTCTTCCAGTCCAAGCAGGAGGCGGGGGGGCTCGTCTGTGACGTGGTGAGGGTGGAGGTGGATGAGAGTCTGACCAAACAGCAGCTGCTGGAGACGTTCATCAGCTGTGGTAAGAAGACTCACTGTAATCTGATTACATTTTACTTAATACGTCATAGAAATGTGTTTACAAAATGGCCGGAAGTTTGAAGACTTTGTATTTCCCTCCTTAAGGTGTCAATGAAGCTAATCGCTAAAGACTGTTAGCCACAAAGTGTGTGTTTCTGGTGGTTGAAATGCATCGTGGGTAATTCAGTTGAAAAATCTGTCCTCTCTCAGGTTTCCTGGTCCCGGCGGCGGGGTCAGGTGTCGGCCTTCCACCCGCTCACACCGCCTGCTGTGTGGTGGTGCTGCTGGACGGACTGGAGAAGGCCTCGTCCCTGACGGGCCTGCTGGGAGACCTGTGCCACAGTTTGGAGAACAGGAGCTCCACGGCGCCGCTGCTCCTCAACACCGGTACAACCGGCAGTCTATGATCAAACACTATAATGAGGAATGAAGTGTTATATTTACCACTAGAGGGCAGCAAAGCTAAAAAATGTTCATAACATTTTTGGAATTGTAGCACAAAATTTGTTAGTGAAGACAAAAAATGAGTCATAAATTAAAGAGGCAAAAAAAACATGCTAATTTATGAGGAAAAAAACACAGTTCTGGGAAAATAGTCTGAAAGGTTTAACAGAACACACATTTAGCAATTAATTAATGATACCAAAATGGGGATTTAAAACCAGAAAAAATCTACTTCATCTAATCTTAAAAAAATCACAAATATACAAGAAGTACTACAAGCAAAAATACATATTACAAAAGACACAAATCCTAAACGGAAATACTCGATGAGCTTCCTTCCTCTCCTTCGTCCCTCAGGTCTGCATCACTTCTCTGAGGGTAACTTCCTGATCGGCACGCTGTCAAAGCCCCGCCTGCAGGGAGCAGAGCTCCGCCTCCAGCAACACTTCCGCTGGGTGTCTCTTCGCTGGGACCAGGAGCCGCTGCACGGCCTGCTGGGACGTCACCTCCGCAGGAAGCTGCTTCATAAGGTCAGTCAGAGGTTTGGCTGCAGCTGCTGCAGAGAGAAAACGAAAAGGTGAAACACTTCCTGTGTTCCTCTGACCGTCCAGGTGGGGACCGGCGTCTGGTCACCTGATGGCGTCATGGAGCGCTCAGTGTTGTGGGTGAGCCAAGTTTGGCAGCAGCTCAACGCCTGCCTGTCCCGCCTGGGGACCCATGAGGCTTTGCTGGGTCCGCACCTCTTCCTGTCCTGCCCTGTGCTCCTGAACAACACACAGGCCATCGTCAGGTACGGTCACAGCTGGATGGCTAGCATGCTAACACAACATGGTACGCTTTAAGGTCTGAAGTGTGTGTGTGTGTGTGTGTGCAGGTGGCTGGCCCGTCTCTGGAACGCCGTGGTCGTCCCCCGTGTGGAAGAAGCCATCATTTCCCGGGTAACAGCCAAGCGCTCCTCCTCCTCTCCTTCTTCGCCCTCTTTGTCACAGCGACCGTCGCCTAGCAACTGTGGTTTGAGTGCCGGACAGCAGGCCGTGGTGAAAGCCGCCCTCAGCATCCTGGTCAACAAAGCTGTTCTGCTGGGCTGCCCGCTGCCTCGCCACGGTGAGCGGGACGATTCTGTCGAAGAGCAGAACAAAAACACGACTTTAGCGTACTGACGTTTGTTTTGTCCCCCGTTTAGAAATCGACCGATACCTGCTGGAGTTCCGTGGTGGCACTTTTTCTCTGTCATCCATCGGCTCCTATAAAGGAAGCGGCGGCACCGGCGGCGGGGGAGCAGGAAGAAGGGGACGGGACGGCGGCAAGCTCAGACGATCAAACACGAGCCCTCGGAAGAAAGGAAGTCCCGCCTTGAGCTGGAGCTCAGGTGGTTCCTTCAGAGAGGGTGAGACGGCTGCTGCCTGTGTAAAGTTCATTATTTTAGGTTAATTATGACCAAAATAAGCTTAAAAAAGGGTGATATTTTCTTGTGACCCGTTTTATTGAACATGTCTCAATTAAAAATTTGTAAAAATATAACATTTGTATTAAAAATATTCTGTAAAAAAACAAAAAATTCTGCATTTATTTCTACAAAAATTATGCCACGATTGAGTCACTTGTTGACCAACAGACACATGACAAATTTTTTTTTTTCAATTAAATCTGAAAAAAAAAATGTTTATAAAGTAAAAATTCCACTCTAGTTTAAAATGTTGACAAAGTGATTAAAGTTTCTTTACATTTTTGGAAAATTGTTAATGAAAAAAATAAAATAAATATAAATTCTCCTTTGATGGAACAATTCAGTCTCCACAAGGGGGCGCTGTTTAACTGAAGTGACGTGCTGCTGGACAGTTTACACCGTGTTTAGCCTTTGAATGCAGCATGTTTGTAATAAAAACTAACCAGAACAATAAGAGACACTGTATGTTAAAATATGTTGTTATTGATTAATTGATTATGATCTGCAGGTTCACTGTCCAGCTCTGATGTCGGCTTCATCGCCAACGGCAGAGTGCAGAGGTCGGTGCTGCTGTTAGCATTAGCATACGTTAGCGCAGTAGGTGCGTTTACATTGGTTGTGTTGATCTGTGTTTGCAGGGAGCCTGCAGGCCTCTCTGTGTTCTCTGACGATGAGACCGATCTGATCAGAGAGCTGCAGACGATGTGCTCCAGCAAATCAGAGCCGGACATCAGCAAGGTGAGCAGATAAAGTAAATCTTTAGTCCTCTGGAGCATTGAGACTCATGCTGTCCACCAAAACAGGAAGTGGATGTCAGCAGGTCCTGATTACACTGACATTTAAAGAGTCATATGTTTTGACTCCTTAATTTGTCAGCTTTCCAAATATAGAAGTTGTACTCTGTCTGGATTTACCTTTAAATGTGTGGTGAAGAAGACGTCACCTGACTTCAGACAGTTTTAGCAGAAATAAATGCAGTTTTTTTTACAGAATTTTGTTTATGCAAAGGAGTCATTTTGACATTTTTTTTTATAGCCGACATAAAATAAAACCATTTTTAGGCTTAGATTTGCTCGTATTTTTTCATTTCCAGCATCTTAAAACATGTTTATTTCTGCATGGAGCTTTGGAGACAGCCTCTAGTGGCCACATGAGGAACTGCACTTCCACATGAGCTTCATTTTAGAGTCCAGGACAACTGCTGCTTTAACAAAACACTCTGTTAATCTCCTGATTTAAGACGTGTTGTTGTTGTCGTTGTTGTTGTTGTTGTTGTTGTTGTTGTCGTTGTCGTCACTGACCTTTGTTCACCTGTCGCTCTCTCCTCCTGCAGATCTCTCGGACCAAAGACGACCTGATCCTGTTCTCCAGCTCTCCCGGTGAAACGCCTCAAAAGGTCGAACAGGAAACAGCAGCATCACCGCAGCGACCGCAGATGGTGAGAGGACAGAAAAATTCACGTCAACACAAAACAAACAAACTGTGCCTGTAATTATCTACACACACTGACCTGTTACGCTAGCTAAACGACTTCCTGTTTGTGCCAACATACTGCTGGTTGGATGTGTCAAAATAAAATGGCCGAAGCTACAGAACAGGATTTAAATCTGGAAAACTTTAGCAGAATGGCTGCCCTAAACTTTTTGTTCCCCTCTGTGGAACAGGAAGTTCCCTCTCTGATGGCGCCACCTCACATTTTTCTCGTCTCTTCCTGCAGGCCGCCATCAGCCAGTCCAGCCACGGTTCTAACCAGGCGCCCGTTCACAGCAGCGACCAGCGGCGCTCAGCCTGTCGTGTTAAATCGCAGCTTCCCGTCCCCAGCAGCAGAGGGCAGCAGACACGAGCGCCCACCAACGCCGCCGCTGTTGCCGCCACAAACAGCAGCAGCAGCAGCAGCATCAACAATAACAGCAGCCGAATCCAGACGCCGCCCAGCCGCAGCAGAAACAGCAACAGAACAAAGCAGGCTCCGCCCAGCAGCAACAACTGCAACCGCAACAACATTAGCGACAACAACCAATCACATGAGGACATCTGGATCCTCCACAGAGACCTGCATGAAGACAACAACAACAAGTAGACATCTTTCTCCCCCCTCCTCCTCCTTTTTCCCATGATTCCTGTGTGACCCCCCCCCTCCCCCCATGATGTAAAGACTAGGTTACCTGACGACCTTTGACTCTAAGTATTTGTACTTGCTATCTGTACTTGTTACACTGTACTACAGTTGTGTACTTGGGGACCATAGTTTTATTCTATTACAGTATTTGACTTATAATGTGATTGACAACAA
>JAVQJX010152218.1:0-10193 GCA_036025115.1 Ambassis agassizii
TGAGTATGAGAACCATCTTTCTGTTACCTCTCTCATCAAAATGAACTGATTCTTTTTCCATTTTCTGCCTGTTCAGTATGAACAAACATGGTTATGAATTGTTATGGTCTCTCTGTGTGTCTCGGGGTGTGTGTGTGTGTGTGTGTGTGTGTGTGTGTGTGTGTGTGTGTGTGTGTGTGTGTGTGTGTGTGTGTGTGTGTGTGTGTGTGTGTGTGTGTGTGTATGACTCAGAAAACTGTGCTGTATGTATGTAATACTGAACTGAACAACTAATGGAAACTTCCATAGCAGTCATTTGGATGTGGTCTGTAGTATCTCTTGCTCTTCAGCTCAGTCTCCTGTGGTTTGGGTCCTATTTTCTGAGACTGTCAGGTGTTTAACCTCAGTGTGCAGCATTACTCAGCAGTCCCGAGTGTGTACTTGATCTAAAGCACACTGTTTTTGACTTCATGCCTCATCTGGTCCTCGTTCTTCACTGAAAGGAAGAAACCAACTGGTCCTGAGGAACCAGTGCAAGTTTTTTTTGTTTTATAATGTACTGCATGCACATGCTGTCCTTCATGTTGAATGCCCACCTAACTTGCACTGATTACAAGCTGTGAATCTTCTTGATGTTAAAATCAAAGTTCTTGTGAACCTTGTGCACGTTTCCTCATTATGTGTCAGGCTGCTGACTGAGAAACCTGTTGTTGAGTCTTCTTATATTTGTCATTCCTTGCAGGCCTCCTCCAGTTTTGCTGTTAATGATGCTTGAGTTGTCACCCTGGTACAGGAACTAGCTCATAAGATGTTCCATCTGCTGTCTGAGGCTGTTTTTGTGGAGAATATTAGTTTGTTTCTGGTTGGTGGCATTCTGCTCTTTTGTGTGACACCTGCTGTCTTTTTTCTTGCAGCCTTCTAAGTTGCATCATTTTTGTTTTGCACTTCTTTAAGGAGGAAGTGCAAGCTCAAATAATCTCATGTTTCTCATGTTTCTTCTTAACATTCACAGTGTTACTGATTATAATAAAGAATGTCACCATTTAAAGTTCTCATTCTTTAAAATCCAACGTCTACTATTTCATCCTTTTAAAATAAAATATACTTCCCTGTGACATTTTCAGAAGCAGCATCTCTGGCTGCAGTTTAACTGAGTGAAATGTACCATACTTCAACACTGTGGTAACTGACAATGTGGAAATGGAGCAGGGATGTTTAAGGGTGAGAGGATCTCAGCAGTCACGGTCTTTCTTCAAACACTGGAGCAGATATAAAAGGTCATCTCTCCCCACTCTACACAGAGCCCACCTGGCATTTCAGTGGAAACGATCTCCCTCCATGCCAGCTTACTGTGGGGCTCTGTGAACACAGGCTGAGAACGAATAATATTTTTACACTTCCACAGCTGCGAGCTGCTAGGGTGTGAATTAAAAATGTGTAATGGTTATTATCAGAGTGACCTCAACATATTATTTCTGGTGACACTCTACCTTCTGGTAGTCAAAGTGATAACAGGGGCAGCCTCACATCATCAACTAAAGACAAATAAAAAAAATATTTATATAATCTTTGGAAGGAGCTCATTTTCATGCTCTGTCTGAACTAACACCATACTCATTTTTCATGCACTGCCAGCAGTTCTGGCTAGTGGCACTGTTTTCCAGTTTGGTGTCCTTCTATTTAATCCAGGTTTCTAATGCAGCAGCATGTGTAATGCATGCAACCTAAAACTAACCCTCACAAAAAATGCCACACTTTGGTCAATAATATGCCTGCCAATTACACATATGCCTGATGTACAACATTATGTTATACTTATGGAACATAGGTCATATTGCCCACCATCACAACGTGAGCTTCACGTTTCCATGACAGCCCGTCCACCTCAGCTCCACTCTCGCTCCCCCTCTTTTTCCGTATTTGGCTTTTTGTCAGACTGTGACGTTACAAACATGACAACGGTCAGCGAGTACAGGAGCCTCACACCAAGCTTCTCGGTGCTAACAGCTATTCAGAAACCTATGGATGACATCACAGACGTTTTGACTATTATTTTTACAGTCAATGATCAGGGCCCTATCCCCATGAACACACAGAGATGTAAGGAAATACACTCACATGTATTTTTTAAGGACTACAATGTCCACCTCAGATTACGTTTTCCTCAGGATGGTCTGAACACTTACACATGAAATGTACTGCTCTGGTGTGGACTCTGATTCACATGGTGTAAATAAACACCAGCCTGTATCAGTGTCAGCTTTGATTCTGGCTTTGAATATTAAAAAAAAGAAATCTGTGGTTTGGCACCAGTATGACATTGGTGACTTCCCCACAGGTGTTATTGCCCACAGAGTGTCACTCCACAGTGTCCATGTCACCCACCCCTACCAAGTGGCTAATGAGGTCAAATGACGAATTACACAGTCAGTTTAACTGAGGGGTTTGGGGCATCACACACAGAGCAGATTGCAGAGGGCATGTTGGCCCGAACACTGTGTAACAGCACATCATTGCTTCATGCCTGAACAGGAGGGAGGAGAGAAAGGAAAAAACAAAACTGAAAAGTAGTAAAACACACACACAGACTGTCTATGAACCTAAATGTCTGCTCAATTCCTCCGCAGACTTTGCTCCTCTTTAGCTTCTCCTCTTGGGCTGAGATTAATTGCTATAAGGATAAAGCCACATTGATTGACAGATGAGTTGCAGCACTGTAGAGACATGAGAGAGATGAATGTGGACTGCTGCAAAGGGAAATTAACGCTGAGTGTTTGTAATTCCTGAAGATAGACCCAAATATTTTATCATGTAAAACACAATGAGAAGTCAACATGGATGAGCTGTATGTGTTACGTTCTTGTTCTCTTTGTGCTCCCTTGCTGGCGTTTGCTCTCATTCAAATTTCATGATATTGTGTGCTGTGTCCTTGCATTTGAAATTTTTCACCCCAAGGTCATATTGCCTCCATGTATAAATGTGACTTTTGTGCAGAGATAACAAAGGCTGACCTTCTGGATGTTCTATACATCATACATGTACTCTCTGAAACCGTAATGAGGTCTGTGTGTAAATGTGAAATAGAACACACGGCACATTTTCAAAGGTTACTGACTGTTTACTTTGAACACAGCCTGTACATTTATTTGTATTATGTGTGATTATTAAGAGATCTTAATCTTTTGAATTCTTATGATTCAGATATGAGTAATTTGGTGGTTTGGTTTCCATTGTATGGTTCCGTTTGCACACAGAGCAAGCAGTGCTCTTTGCCTTCATGGTGGAATAGCTATACACGGGTCTTCAGAGGCAACAATGCTAGTAAAAGGCAGAGTGGCTATTTAAGATTTAAGATTTTCAATCATCCAGGTCATTTTTGTATAGAAGGTTGAAGCCAGGCATCTGGCCATCTGGTTATTTAGAATACACTTAGGTGTAAAGCTAGCACACAGGCATTTTTAATACATTACATTACTGTTGTGAAACTTCAACAATACCCCCCAAACAAGTAGGAAAAATCAAATAAGCCCAAAACTGCATTCACGCATCATTCTACTTCTATTGCAGTATGACTGTGGGTGTAAATAACTGAATAACTCCAGCTCTCCTCTCTTGTTGAAACATTGTTAAATAGCGCTTAGCGCAACAAAGGGGAAGGACTCTGTATGCAGACCTTGCCGGAGTTTATTTACAAAAAGAAAGCAAAGGAGCCAAAAGGGCAAAATGTTTAAAACAAAAGAGGCCACCAAAAGAGTGGTTGCAGGTCTGTTCTTGGCAGGATCTTCTCAAGGACAAAACTAAGGACAAGTCAGGAAGCCAGGAGGGAGAGCAGGAGCCAGAGATCCTGGAGGGAAACTGGAAGAACTAGCGACGAGTGGAGGAGAGGCAGCCGGTTAAGTAGTTGTAGTGATGAGCCAAAACAGGAAGCAGCTGTGAGTGGTCACAGGTGAGTGTGATGACTAAGGTGCCTTCCTCCAGCTCTCTGCTCTGCCCTCTCGTGGCCAACCTGAAAGGAGAGAAGAAAACAAAACACAAGGGAAAAACAAAGCCCCTGGCCCAACCCCAGTGGCTCCAGCCAGCCGCATCATAACAAACATGATGCGCTTGTAACACATTTGAAGTTTAGGTTTTTGGCCATTTTGGCATTGGATTTGTCAACATATTAGAGACGGATAATTCTCAGAAATACACAAAACAAAAACTAAATTACCTGCAGCTTTAATATCATTCTGATAAACTTGTCATTTCTTCTATAGAAGAAGCAGCAGCTAAGCTTCAACTTCTGTGACCATTTAGCTATCTGATTTTTTCACACCTTCTCCTCATTCTGCATAATTTAAAATGATTTTTAGAAAGAAAGCACCGCTGGCTTAAAAAATGCATACTGCACGTACAAACGTACAAAAGCGCCTCAACAAAAACGAAGCCACAGGTAGCTCATGGACTATCGTCTGATGGAATTATTTTCCCACTGGCTCCAGGTGCAGGGCCAGGATAAAGGCAGTCTATCACCAGAGACCCAGACAGCTAATGTAGCATAAAGAGCAGCTCAAAAATTTGCCCGTGGTCGTTGCGACCCTTTTCTTGTAACTGGGTCCTGCTTAATGAACTACAAGGCGCCTCGAATGACAAATAAATTGTGTTTTTTTAGGCCAACACACTGCTCAATGCATCCCTAATAAGGTTAATTTGAGTCCCACTGGGCAGGAGGCATTAGCCTAAGTGTTTATCCGCTTTAGCGCTGTCCCCTGTTAGACTGACACAAAGAAACAGTGCTGGCAGTGTCATTAGAATGACACTAAGTAGAAGGTGAATGCCCAATTTATTCATCAGGGTAGAGCCAAATGAACAGGATGCAATCATAAATTAGTACCATTTTGTATATGCAACAGCATACTTGTTGGAAGTTTTGCAAGTGTACGAGACTTGAAGAAGAAACAGCAAAACAGCAGGAACAACTTCTCAACCTGATGTAAAATCATGAAATTTAACTAAGGATGAAACAGAGCGGAACATGTGTAATGAATTCCTCTGCTGATCTGCCTGTTTAGTTATGTGTCTGTACTGTAAAGTAAAATGTATGATTCCAAACCTGGATGTCCCATTTTCCCCAAACTGATTAGAATTACAAATTTAGGTGAGGCCAACACAGCACAATAGTTATCTCCGGCCAAATGATAGACTTCCTTAATTAAAAATGGCAGACTTTGAGACTGCTGCTGAATGAATTATTTCTCTGAGATTCTCCCACTGCCTTGGTGCTGTTCAGTCAAAGAGACAGTTTATACAGCTAAACTGGAGGCTGCCGTTAAATTCACCAGGGCTACTGTTGCATACAGTGAGCCAGATAAGCCTCATTTGAATAATTCCCATACAGCTCTGCTGCTTTATCTCAGAGTTTACCCATCAGGAACGTGCTGTGTTGTGCTTATAAAGTTGTCAGGCGACCGAGCTGCAGTTAATCAATAACAAGCTTTTGGGTGCTGCATTGTATTTTTGGTGCAGATATTATTGACATCCCTTCAGACTCTTAGATCTATAATAGGATTTTGCTTTTCAGAGAAATTGACATTTTAAAATCTTTTCAGCTTCGCATTTTTGTTTGTTGTGAAATTTTTTGGTATACGAGCAGGCAACACTCCGCAGCGGGTTTTCATGGGAGTTTATTGTACGGCAAAAAGCAAAAGTGAGTGGCTTTGGTTCTGCTCCTCATGTGTGTGTGTGTGTGTGTGTGTGAGTGTGTAAGGGGGTCTAAATCCCAAGTCCATTAAATCACTCTGTATAACAGATTAGCCGGAGCCTATTAGCTGAAAAGAGTTCTGAGATTTCCCACTCCCACATGCATTCTTGAAGTCAATGTGGCACCTTCAAAGTCTGCATTACCTATAATAAAACCAAACACTTCCAGAGTGGTGAGTAACAGGCCAGTCTCTGGGACAGGATGTAATTAAGAGGAGGACACTGGAGACAAGAGGAAGTCTTTATCTTTGAAATCTCAAGAGGCTTTATGCAGTACAACGAGACAGCGAGAGAAAGAAGAGTGCTGAAATCTTTCATGTTGCAAAAAGGTTTTTCTTTAATGCATTTGATTGCAAACTGTGGAGCAAATGCTAACCAGTGACATTAACATTACCCACAGAGGGACCGAGTCCAAGCCTGCCTCTGCAGCAGGAATATCTGAAGATGGATATTATCTGCTGGGTGCCAAGACTATTTTGGGAACCCAAGCCCCTGAGTTGTCCCTGGGCACCCTCTGATCAGCTTTGTCATCAGGTGTGAGAGAGACTACACACTCTGAAGTGTGGCTACATCTTGACACTCACAGCTCAGGAAAGTAATGGCTCTTTGTCAGTTTTTAGTTGGAAAAAAAAAGAGAAAGAAAAAGTGCTCCTTTTCTGTCTATCATTGTACCTCTCCATTTTATAGAGAAATTGGTAAACAAACTCTGAAGATGCCACTCCTGCTAACTTTGAATTGAGTTCGTTGGAAGTCCATACTTAACTCTAGGATTGTAGATCCACGTCAGGCAATATATTGTTTAATAATTTAAAGCAGGAGTTATGCGCTGTGTAAAACAACTACAGATATGATTTGACTTGACTTATGCATAAATGCATAAACACATTGAAGTCAAATCACTTCAATGCGCTGTACTGTACAACAGCGCTGTACTTCCCGCAGTTTATTTCACTGCCGGTTTTCTGTTTGATCACGCTGATTCATTTTTACTTATTTCTTTTTACTTGCTTATTCCATTTCCTATCCCATTGCCTTTTCTGCTTACTTTTTTCGCAGCTCATCCACGAGCTAAAATGAATCCTGCAGCGCGCGGTGTATTGTTCAAATACACACTCACATGTGTTTGTGTGTGAGGATGAAGTCGTGTCTTACAGAAGTTTTCAATGCGTGCGTCTAAAGTAGCCTACGTGAGGATTGCAGCGCATTGGACGGCTGTGGTGGGTGCTGAATGAACGGAAGGAGGAAGAGAAGGAGGGAGATCATACATTAACTCGTGCCGGCTGCAGGGACTCTCCAGTTGACAGAAGCCAAGACAGTGAGAGGCACATTCAGAGAAACACGGGGGGCGTCAAAGGAAACCAAAAGAAGAAATCTGCGCACCCTCGTGTTTTCCTGGAGATTTTTACGCAGAGCAAAAGAGTGGAGAAAACGCCGCAGAGATGAGTGGTGCGTGGTTTTGCGTGCTCCTGAAGGACCCCCTCTCCTGATAAAGGGACCAAAGGGACCACTAAACAAGCCTGTCCGTGATATTTTTTCAAAAGAAGATCGCAAAGGTGGAGCGATTAGAGAAGTGCTGATGAAGGGACTATTAATCCGTTCAGTGCATCAAAGGCACCAAAGGGAATTAGAAACGTTTGGATGGAAATCGGGCGAATGTTTGGAACTGTTTCTGGTCTTATATGAAACTGGTGATTAGTTGTTGTGACACGTCTGAAAGCATTGAAGGATCAAATCTTCTTCCTTATTTTTTTCTACCGAAAGCTTGTTTTTTTATGAGCGGTTTCTCGGTGTGAATCTTTTAGAAACTCTCATCTCTGTCTTTTTTTCTCTTCAAGTATTCCTTAATCTAAATGGAATTAGTTGAGTCGGAAGCCGTTTGTGAAAGGAACAGACATGGTACATGGGCACAGCTTCCATCACGGTAAGACAGTATCATCAAGTACAATAATCAGTTTGAATGAAGTGTAAATATATATGAACACACCAAACTAAAAAAAAAAGACCAGAATAGTATTTTATTGAAGAAAAACAAATGTTATGAGGTTAAGCTGCACCATACAACCTGTAAACTCATCCCTGAAGGTCAAAATTCAAATGTGGAAATGCTTATATCTATTTTTCATTTTAAAATGATTTTAAGCAACATATTTTTGTTCAACTTATAATGAATTTACATAACATATATTCCAAGGGAATGTAGCTTCATTATCTGTTTCCTTGTTGGAGACTTTTAAGGTTGCACTTAGGTCAAGTTTATCATTAGCATAACTCTGATGTACAGTACATGTAATCCAATATATGGATTGTGAGTCTTGCTGACTCAAATCTCCATGTAGGAAGAGGCTAAACAGAGAAAATTTAGTCTCTAATGTTACAACCCTGCACTAAAAATGTCTTTATTTCCCTTTCTTACAGTTGTTGCAAGTCTACTCATACTTGGGTTGTCTGGGGCAACAAAGAAGGATCCATCAGGTGAACAATCTCCACAAAAAGCTTAAATACCTGCTTTTTAAATACCTTTTGATTTCTCACATCTTCTTTGTCTTTTTTTTATCTTTCAGTGAAAAACAATTCTGGAGTGAAGCCTGCAGGTCAGTGTGGAACGTGGGTGAAGGAACCAGAAGGAGGACTGTTCACTTCTCCCAATTACCCAAACAAATACCCACCAAACACAGAATGTGTTTACATCCTTGAAGGTAATTCCTCTCTTTAAGCACAGCAGCAGTAGGTGATATTTATTCATAGCCAAAAGTGTTTCTCTCCATGAAAGGAAAACCACTGTGAATGATGATGTGGTGTTTTAGAGATGAGTCAGAGTCGCTGTGTGCTGATAATAAAAGCATGACTAATATTTTACTCCATGTTTTTGTGCCTCCTGGTAATTATTAAAATCGTATCTTCCAGCTCCCCCGAGGCAGTGCATCGATCTACACTTTGAGGAGAATTACTCCATTGAGTCCTCTTGGGAATGTAAATTTGACAACATCGAGGTTCGAGATGGACCGTTTGGATTCTCCCCGATTCTCGGACGATACTGTGGCCAGCACAGCCCGCCTGATATCAGGAGTAGCGGCCGATATCTGTGGATAAAATTTGTTACAGATGGTGAACTGGAAGCCGTGGGATTTTCAGCAAGTTACAACTTCACTGCAGGTATGCTGCTTTGCCTTCTGTCAATTCATTTCTCTCTTTTGTAAACACATCTTTGCTTTATGGCTCTAACAGTAAATGAATAAGAACATCCAGGGAACTTGGCATTGTGGGAGCCTCTTGCAGTTTTATTGATTGCCTGTCTTTTGCACACACTCACTATTTTCATCAGTTGGGACGCTATAGTGACTGGTTATTTCTTCACTCTCTACATTTGGAGTGTCCTCTGCAGCACTTATTGTGCACTCCTAACTGTTGAACACAACTGCTGCAGAGACGATTGTGTGCGAAAAAAGGGCTGGTATGCCAAGTGGTATCTATGTCCAGTTCATCCTGTTTCTTTTTTCCGTGGTACACACTGCAAGCTTTATAGAAGTAAACTCCTGATGGTGTTGAAAAAAGCTGAATAAAGCTCTTCAGTGAGTACAGTGACAATGGAGTCTGGAGATGGATGGACTGAATTGTTAAACATAAGTTTAACTGGTATAAAACTGGTCTACTGTAGATCACTCTCACTCTCACTGTCAAACATAATATTCTTCTGGTGTATCGTAAAGAAGAAAATGAAATGCACCAAAACTAGAAAATTGCCAGATGATACAAATTTCAGGAGAATGTCGGCCATGTTTGATTTTTTTCTGCTGACAAAAAAGTCTGTTATCTATTACACATCAACTTCACTTTAAGTTGTACTCTTCTGATTTTGCTGTTGCTCTCTGACTGCAAACCTAGCAGTTTTAACCAGGTAATGATGGGTAGCATTTTTTGCAAATTAGTACCAATTAGTGACAAAAGATACTGAAGAGATATTAAGATGAAGTTTGACCGACATGTCTTTGAGATGTTTGTTCTGAGACGTTTTTCTTAGACTGAATTTGTTAATACAGCTTTGAGTGTTGTCTCAGCTAAGCTTTCTTCCTCTCTGTCTCTATTGATGAAGCAGCCTGGGGATAAGCACAAATTTTGCTTAAAGGGAAACATGTCCATTTGCTGCTGATGCATCTTCACCTCAGTTCACACCTTTAGGCAAATGTTGAGTCTTGCCTTGTTGTTCTTATTGTTTGTTTATATCTGAACACACCATAAACTGATGTTTAAGACACTGATGAAACCCAGCTGGCTGCTTCATATTTATTGTGCACACGCTTCCTTCATGTGTGAGGAGGAAAACATTAGCATCATTATCATGAATTCCTAGAAACAATCAAAGAACTACATTAGAAGAATTGTTGGATTTTTTCCACCCCTGATAGTCAGAGATAAAGAATCCAGTAATGTGCTATTGAAGTATTGTTGCTTCTTCCTACTTCTCCTGGATGTCTCAT
>JAVQJX010152253.1:0-10139 GCA_036025115.1 Ambassis agassizii
CAGAAATATCTTTTTTATTTTTATTTTTTTTTAAAAAAAACACCGGAATTTCTTCGTTGTCTGTTTATAATCACTTTTCTTTTTTTTTTTTTTTTTTTTCCCCCCCCCCCCCCCCCCCCTCTCAGCTTCTGCCTCTTCTTCACTGTTTCTCCTTCATGTAGAGTGAGCTCACTATTCATTGTTTTAGCCAGGCAGACACCTAATCTAATTATTTCAAAACCGTTTCTGTGTTTTCCTATTAATAGCTTCCTAGTCTAATTCAATTTCCACATACATGTCTGGAGCCGTGTAGTAAGATAACAAGGTTAAGTGAGTTTAGTGCCCAGCATATAACTAGGTTGATTGACTCCATACACAGACACTCACACACAATTACAGTTAGCTGTTGATTCCCAGCTATGCTAGTAATTGGAACAGAGTGTAAACCAACAGTTAACCAGCCCCATGCGGTTTTGCTTCTACATTAGCCGTGAGATCAGATTAACTTTGTGGCTGAAAACTGCAGACGCTTTCTTTGGTAAAATATAGCTTTATTTATGTGTGCGCATGTGTGTATGTTAGCTGTAACATGCTGTGCTGCCCAGGACAGAGAGCAGTTTAAACTGCAATTAAGCGGCAGCTTGTGAAAGTCGTTGTGTTATCCTGTCCACTGTGGCTGCTAAGCCCCGCTGAGCTTCAACATACACACACACACCAGTATACAGAGATGTAGACTGAGGGTGGACGACTCAGGGCCTCTGAAATGACCAATCCCCTGTGACAGCAATGCTGACACACTTCCTCTTTGATCGCTTGTTGCGTTCAACTTCTTTCATCTTTACAGGGTCATAATCCTTGCTCCCCTGCACACCCCTGCCAGCCCCCATGCTCTCCCCCTCTCTGCCCCCGTGCAGTTTTACAGTTCTGCAGTTTACAGGGGCTTGCTGCAGCAGCAGGCACAGGGCAAGTAGCCATGGACTTAAATGAGCCCAAGCTGTCCCCTCCGGTGAAGTGCAGGCACCTTACACACCTGGAGCCCGGAGGAGTACAGTTGTGAAGGGGCCCGGTCCCGGCAGGTACGAGGCCTTTACAAGGTCCCTAATGAGGGCCTGCTGGCTGGGGAAGGAGGGGGCAGGCATGCTGCTCTGGTCTAGTGCCCGTGCCACTGAAGTTGTGCCTACTGTATAAGTAATACTGTAAGTGCTACTGTAGTGGTTATTGCTGCAGCTGTTGGAATGGTAATTGTTGCCAGGTTTCACTGAGAGTTTAGGCCGACAGAGTAATGAGGGTGAAAGACCAGGGGAGAGGGGTAAAAATAGACACCTAGGAGAAAAGATGCAGAATCGGAAGGGGGATTAAGGATTACTCCATGAAACGGTTTGATGTGATAGGGTATGTTTATTTTTATTAATAAAAAAACATTTGCATACGGAAACCAGTGCCGATCCTTTTCTCTGTTCAAAGGTTAGTTTTCTGAGAAGACACCCGTCTGCTCTGTAGTTGTTGGCTAAAAACAGTCCGGAACGTTCTGCTCCGCGGTGCATCCCGTCGCTGCCTCCGGTGGTGGGTTCACCTCATTGCCTGCCCCCGCCTTATTGGGTCACAGACGTCTGCGGGGATTAAGCCCTTGAGGCTCTCAGATGATACAGAGAGGTGCTGAGGTCCAAATGGAACGTCTCCTCACGTGGCACGTGTCTATGGCACCCACTGGCATTGGTGCAGGGGCCCACTATGCCTGACACTCTGGATGACTAATGAAGTGCTATTTCAGGGCCCCAGTGTGACCTCATACACATACATAATCACACACACACACAGGCTCTCACAGCAGTAGTGCATGTGAGGTGGGTCGGGGTGTTTCAGTGTACTGTTCCGCATCATTTGGAGGTGCTTCAGTGCAGCCAGAACTGATGAGGTTCTAATGACTGTATATACAAAGGGCAACCACACTGGGCCACAGTCCATCATAATGTATATAGACCACAGCTAAGCCGAAATAGCTTCAGGACTCTCAGAGATTTCTAATTGTTAATTTCTCGTTATAGTTTGGCAGCTACACAAAGGAAACACACATGTAAAGAGTAGCAATGACACTGCATCAAAACACTGACACCATGCCTCTACCAGCACTGCCAGACACCTCTTGAGCACTAAAAGCCTAGGGTTCATGGACGCCGCTGTCTCTTTTTACTACCTGAACAGTTTACTTAAATCATTATGTCCCTCTGTGAACAGCCACGTTAAAGGCTGACATGGAGTGCAGTGCTTGCGTGCATGTAAAAGAGTCACTTTCTGGATAACCATTTGGTTTGTATCTTTTACCAGTGTAACCTATCTTTATGGTCATTATCATGGGATCCTTCATGTCCTCTTAAACGAGGGCAAACTGAGCACCTTCAGAGTGCTAAGTATTCCCTACCTGACGTTTGGGAGGTGTCGGCGCGCTAGTATGTTTTACGACACCATTAGCCATGTGAGCTAGGGAGTGCATAAGTAGGGCCAAGGCAATTAGCATGCCAAGTGGCCCTTTATGATGGGTGTAAAGGCACCGGATCAAATCCCCAATACAAAAATAAGCATGAATTCCAATTTAGCGCCTAATGAACAGCAGGGAGTCGGGTTAATATTTTTAGACAACATTTATGTTGGGGACGGAACCTCATTGGATGTACATGGGGCCAAAGGCAGGATAGTTAAAGGCTGAAACACTGCCAGATGCCATCATTCACACCTAGCAGAGGTCTACCTCTCCTTTGTTTTGCCCTTTCCCACTTTTTAAACATTTTACTGCAAGTGAACAATTAGTCACTGTTCTAGGTTTGTCTTCTCACAGCAGCTAATAGGCAAACTTCTCTTATGTGTTTTTTTTCCTTTCACTTTTATGTCACCTTGGCACAACAATAGGCACGATTGCCGAATGCTCCGCTCTGCAGATGTCTGAACTGTACGCACAGCAAGTGTTTCCCTGGGAACATTTAATAACCCTTATGCTCCATTAGGTGTCACATGAGATGAAACCCGCACAAGTTTTTCTGTAGAAAGGGACTGAAGAGAAGAATAACACAGTATCATTAAAATATATCTCTCTTGCCACTTTTGAATTCATTTATTTACTCGCCTTATTTACCTTCCTTTGCTCACTGTCACTCACCTTGGTTTCGCCTTGTCTGTCTGCCCACACCGGCATCATCAAAATACTGTCAAAGGTTCAGCGTGAGAGGGAGAGAGAGAATGAGAGACAGTGTGAGAGGGAGAGAGGAGCAGGTCCCGGGATGCTTTGTGGGTAACACTGTTAAACGAAGCACGATGCACGGTACACGGCACCCCTTCAGCAGAGCACACTTCAAAGCCTGTTTTGCACTTGTACTGTCAACATTTGGGAGAGGAGCGCAGCGAGGGTGGAGCAGGCTTTGAGCTGTGCTGGGTCTTTACCCACTCTTTCTCCTGTCGATGTTCCCTTTAAGCTCCCCACTCGTGTACCAAATTGCTTATGTGCCTGCTGCATTACCTCACTTTTTACTTTCACCCAATTCCAGCTTCTTTTATTTTGCTAACGTCCCACTTTCTCCTCGCCTCCTCTGCTTTTTCTTCTGTTTTTGACTTTAACTAGCTCTTGTTGTCTACATTGGTTTGGTGCCCGTGTGGGTTTGTGTGTGTATATCTGTGTGTTATTAGGTGAGGTGAGCGGGGAGCCAAGGGTGTAGCATCAGGCGGGCCTGTCACCTGTGAGGTGGAATTGAACCTGCGACGCATGAGCCCCATTTCTCCTGGCAGCTCTTCACAGAGAAAACTCTTGTTTGATTGAAATATGTTTTTTTTTCTCCCTACACCCTTTCTTTTTTTGTTGATCCCCTTTGCTACTCTTCATGAGAAACAAAACCTTACTTTTTACTGACAAGCAAACTTTTCTTTGTTTGTAGACACTCACAAAGAGTTTTGTTTGGACAGGAATGTCAACGCGCAGAATTAAATTGCCGCGTTCCCTTTTTGCTGCTGTAGGCGTTTGTCCATATAATGGGACCAATAACACGCAGTGATTGTGCACAAAACCTGTCCTACTTTTGGATACAAGCAGGCTTATTTAAAGGTATAATTAGTTAAAATGAATGAAAAAGAACGAATAAATCATCATACAAAACTGCATGATGATCTAAGCCACTCATTTTAGCAATTTTTTAACATTTGAAACATCATGAGCAATTTTACAAATTGTACCTTTAAAACTAACAGACTGAAGAGACACATTTTAAAGGGTTTCTTTTTTTGTCTGCAGTCATTTGACCTCAGCAAAAATACGTCCATCTGACTACGCCCCATGCAGATGTGCTGTTATTCCTTCACTCATGAGTGAATTAAATCATTCAGCCATTCACTCACTTGTTCATCCATGGATGCGCCACTGTCATTGATCGCAGTCAATGTGGGCATTCTGCCAGGACTGCCATAGTCCCCTAACAAAACTACCACCTCACACACACACACACACTCACATGGACGCACATGTACACACAGATGGAGCCATATAAACCCCCTGTCTGTCCCCTGGGTTTTTGTTCCGTTGTCTGCTTTAGTTGGCAAAGCTATAAAAGGATCCACACCCACATGAGAGCAGTATCTGTCATCACCCGAATGTCCACAGATCTCCCCCCCGTCTCCTCTTCAGACTCATTGTTTTCTCTCCTGTTTCCTTTGTTGGTTTGTTCTGCTCTCTGCCCCACGTTCTCTTCATATTTTTCTCTCCCTTCTTTTTCTTTCCTTCCCAAACGTTCCTTCCCGCGTTGTTTTTTGTTCTCTCCACCTGGATCGCTTCTTCATCCTCTGTCTGTCATTTCTGGGTCTCTTCTTCCTCAATGTACCAGGTTGTATTTGCACAGCTGTTTAGTAGGATATTAGTTTACCTTGTGGACAGTGTGTAGTAACCAGAGATCTAAATCAGTGCAGTCTGGCTGCCTAGTGAGGCGTAGAGAGCAGCACATGCTGGCCTAACCATTCTGTAAGCACCTTAACGGGACATTGGTGACAACCACTGTGAGACAATGTGTGTGCGCGTTTGAAATTTTATGGGATTTTAATGATAGAAAGGTGGCACGGTTCAGGATCTCTGTGTGACGTGTGTGTGTGTGTGTGTGCATACATTCCCTCTCCTGGTATTCATGTGTGTATGCACTGGCCTTCATTTCAGCGCACACACAAAGTCTCTTTTGCATGTCAGTTTTGTGTATTGCAGGCAGAGGACCGGAAGGCTTCATTGAAGCGACAGTGGGAACCAGTAGAAGATGGATGATAAAGGCTTCTTCCGAGCCAGTGCTGAGAGAGACGCTAGTGTTCTCGTCCACAGCAGACAGACCCACCATGAGACAGAACAGAGAAGCCATATTGATGTCAGTTTGTTGTTTGCTTGGAGAATCAGAGAGAGTGTCAGTCAGTCAGACAGGCAGAGTAGCCTATAGTACGTCAACTTAGGAGGGATTCCACAGACGATTCTGGCTCTTTGGTGCTGTGACTGTTAAGTCTAGTTCTTTTTTTTTTTTTCTATTAGTATTCTGATTCAGTGGCTAGTCTTTGTCAGTGTCTTCAAACTATCTAGACTAGCAACTGTATGTGTGTGTGTGTGTGTGAACATTTCAAAGGGAGACTGCCAGTCTGTGGTTGTTGATGCTCAGCCACTGTTCGCTGTGAGTGTCCGTCACTTACAGGTAAGATCTTCGCAAAGCATCACGTCAGCAGGGATTCAGTTCCCTTTAAGACTAGACGACACTCCCTCAGTGACGATGCTGAAAAAACTTGTGATGAATTGAAGTAATGTGCGACTAAAATGTCTGTTTTTGTGATGCAATGATGATACAACACTAGTCATAAGGTATTTATGGTCTTGCTAAATTAAAAGGAGTAGTGTTGACATTTTCAGAAAAGCATTTATCCTCTTTCTTGCTGTGAGAAAGGTGAATGTGAAGCATTCAGTGTGTGTCAGACACACATGCACACAGATAAGATCATAGACCGCTGTATAGTTTCTACACTAGCTGGATTTTGGTACCGGTTGGGCCAAGCCAGATGAGCTCTTCCCCTGTTTGTATATTTTATGCTGAGCTAACTGGCTTCATATTTGGCTGACACGTTTGACAGCAGTATCGCTCTTCTCATCTAACTCTCTGCAGGAAAGCAAATGAGTCTATGTCAAACTGTGCTTTTTAGTTAAGGATAAAATGGGGCAGCAGTTCAAAGAATTGCAGTCGTTTCAGCTCGACAGGTACAGGAAGGCATGATTGTCTTGATGGAGGGTGCACGTTTAACTAAAACATTGATTCTGAAATGGTTACAGTGCATTTTTCTACCATGTCTCCTTCCTGTCTTTCTGCCCTTTCCGTCTTTCCCATCTTGCTATGCTGAGATGACTCTGTTGTCTCTCCAAGCTTTCCCATGAGCCCTTGCCCTGTTCTTTGTTTGTTTGTGTGATCCCTTCCCTTAGGCCACTGTTGCACATCTGTGGAAGTGTGTGTGTGTGTGTGTGAACATTTGAGAGTGAGCATGAGTGTATTTGTAGCTTTGAACAGTGTACAGATCATGTGTGTGTGTTTGTGTGTATGCGCACGCGCGGATGTGAGTGTCTGCATCTGTGTGTATGTGTAATCAGTGTGTAATCCCTTCCCCGAGGCCACTGTTCCACACAGCTGGACCGGAGCCTCTGGAGGATCTCTGTGCTATTCAAGCATCCTTTGCTCTTTCCACCTGACCGGGTGGTGTGTGTGTGTGTGTTTCTGTGTGTTTTAACAGGTGCAGTACCGAGAGCTGAAACTGGATCCCAATCCCAGTCCAAATAAAAGGAAGAAAAACAACCCCGGGTAGATGAGTGTGTCCGCCCACCGACTCTTCTCCACTTTTCTTTTCTTGGTCTATTACTGGACACTGAGGAGCAGAGGAAGATGTCTCCGGATGAGCTCAGCTCAGCTATCCTTCCCTTTTTATTTCTCTGATTCTGTTGAGCCTTTTTTTCCCCTCCTGTCTTTAATTACTCATGATGTACAGACCAATTTCCTCAAGTGTCATTTTTGTATGATTACAGGAGTCTTCTTAAATCATTATTATCAATATTATGCTTTTGATTCTAAAGGGAAAAGGATGGATTGGAGGACTGTGTGAGCCTCTCCACTCTTCTTCTTCTCTCTCTCTCTGTCGGCTTGCCACAAGTGTCACAATAAGTGAAATGAGTTAATTCACACTGTTCCAAAAGACGTTCATGTCGTTGCAAAAATACAAGCCTTATTCTAAAACCTTCTGCATCGTCACTCTTATCGTAGTTATTAAATAATTTTGGTAATATGTTTATATTTTGTAATTGTTTTTGTACTGATGTATCTTTTGTTTTTCTTCCCTTCCTGGATGTGGTAATGATGTTGTGTTCACTGGCAGTAATTTGGATTGTCTCCATTTAACTCTGCCAGCCAAGTTGATTAGCAATTATGACGGTAGCCTCCAGATATGTCCCTCTTCACAAATCTGGACAAACAGGATGAAGCCTTGTGTTGGTATCTGTTTGTTAATACAATGGCCAAATTGTTCTGACTCCAAAACAACAACAACAAAAAGAGACTGGTGGTATCAGTTTAAAGGTACAATTTGTAAGACTCTGATATTAGAGATGTCTTTGTGTTGTTGTGGAGATATTTACTCAAGTTAGGGTGCTCAGCGTGGTTTGTACCACAAGAGGGGTTGGAAGGTGAAATCTAGTCTTCCCTTTAGGATTAACAGGAGTGCTGTCCTGGGATTTCTGGACCAGGTGAACACTCAGATATCTAGTGTTGTAATGAACAAACTGTACTTTAAAAAAAAAAATCCTGTACCACCATTAAATGTGTACACAGCTGGTGTTATGCCCAAAGCCTTTATACATGTGCAGATATTTTAGTTGTATTTAACCCTTAATAATCCATTTACCCAGTCAGTCAAAGAGACACCTCCTCTCTCTCTCTCTCTCTCTCTGTAGGCACAGCAGACCGGGCCTGCTGTCGTGGTGTTAATTTAGATGTCACACAGTCTATGCAGAGTGTCGTCAGGCAGGCAGGCCTTTAGGCAGCCACAGCCCTAATCTTGTTTGAAAGGCTGGTCTCCTTTCCTCTCATCTCCCTGTGTGTTTGCCTTGGCGGCCACACACACAAGAACACGTGCACACACATTTTTCTGCGTGTGCGTGCCTACACACACACACACAAAAATCCCCACATGACTACACATCCCCTCGAAGAGATCTCGCATACACATACTGTACCTATTTGCTCACAGATGAAAACATAACGTTGTATTTGAGCAGGAACATTCTCTCCCTCTCAGGCACACACACACACACAAGCTGACACACAAACATGCTCTCTGTGATGCTGTGCCCCAGGCTGGCCGCCCTCTCCATCTGCCCCACCTCCTGTGCCCACAGCTCAACTTTGATCAGTCTTTCCAGAGACAGAGGCTTGTATATGTGAACTGTGTATGTAAGAGTGTTTGCGTACACGCGTTTATGCAATCAAAGACATGTTGCTTTTCTCAGCGTTGGTGTGTGGTGTTCAGTTGCGTCTCCCCTCCAGCTGTAGACTGATGCCTAGATTGAGTCAATGTGTGTGTGTGTGTGTGGTGTAGCAGAAGTGCCAGCTGTTATTTGGTGTAGAGTTTGCAGAGATGCTAGATGAGCAGCAAGTCATAGTGTGACAAGACCGGGCTCCGAGGGGACTTAGGCCTGAGATGTCAGGGACAGAGGAATGTGTGTGCATTTTATACTGTTTCAGATCTTTCTCCCCATCATGCTTTTCTCTGTTGGCTCCCTCATTCGTCAGTGAGCGGGGTTGCGACCCTGTCTGAAGGGACGGTCTCCTGGGCTTCTCGCTGAGCATCTCTTGAAAGATCACAGCACAGGCTACATTTGAGGAGGTCTTCTCTCATGCTATTGATCCCAGCCTCCACCCTATGTTGGTTCCTTTTTCTCCTTTGTCTGTCTGTCTTTACCACTAACCCCCCCACCTCTTCCCCCAGCTCTCTTCTGCCATTTTTGTCATCCTCTCGTCTTGTCTGCCTGCCTGCCCGCTTGCTTGCCATCGCCTCAACCCTCTCCTGCTCCCTCCTCACCCATCCATCTCCATGCTTAAATATCAACAGGCTAGGATCTGTCACTCGAGAGGGCCGCTGAGGTTTTTTTTTTTTGAGGTATCCACTTGAAAGACAATAACAGCCTGTTCCCCCAAGAGCAACGTTCCAAACTGATTATAGAATCCTCAACAAACACACTCATGTGACGCATGAGGGATGGCTCTTTATAAAGCCTGAAGGGACTGCTTGAATACCTGATATGTATGTGTCTGCTACTATATGTAGTCATTTTACAGCAAATTGTGGTGGCTGTTGTGTGGTATTGCATCCAAATACTATTTCTCTTTTTTTCTTCTCATTTATTCGGTTTTACAGGAAACCAAAGTGTTTTTATTTTATACGACATAGAGAAAATAAGTTCTATAAAATGGAATGTATCAGACTGATAGTCATAAAGGGGGGAAAAAAAGCACTTTTATTTGCACCTGTGAGTTGAAATGAGACTATTTATTTTTTAAAATGATAACTGTACATAGCTAAGTCTGTATTAATTTATGGTTGTATTTTATACAGTATGCCTGTTGGTCTGGTGGTGATATTGTAAAATAGGTGTATGCCTGCCTCATTTTCTAAAGATCTGTCTTTTTCCGCCTGCAACGTTGCCTGCCTGTGACATCATCTTCACATGCCCAGTTCTGACCAATCAGTGCTGTAGAAACAGAGACTGGCTCGGGTCAGGAGGGGCCATAGAAAATATGATGTATATCTGATTTGTGTAATGAAATGCATCTGATGTATGTCCCTTATTTTGAAAAGAAACATGAGATTAAATATTTTTTATCATCTTCAGAGTCGAGTGTGACTATTGGTTCCTGTGTCCCTTTCAGCCAAGAGGCTCTCTTCTCTTCAGCATCACCATTGTAGACCAGGATTACCAGAGATTTGGTTTATTTTTTCCCTTTATGATCACTCAGTGTTAGTCCACTCTTAACCTTTAACATCAAAGTGAGTTACTTTTTTTTTAATAACATCCAGTATAAAGAACATTTTTATCTTTAACAAAAGAAGTGTAGAAGAAATGTAATCCT
>JAVQJX010152332.1:0-10056 GCA_036025115.1 Ambassis agassizii
ATGCATATGTTTAGGAAGAGATAAAAGCCAGAAACCACCTCCTTTCTTTTTCTTCTCTGGTTTATATGTTTCTGATTAGGATCACATCACTCCATAGTCAAAGCTCTCTTTGTTGTGACCCTGGATCCCATAATGGACATATCATGCCTTAACCAGACAGACTTTGAATCTAGCAGAGCGTTATGTACTCTGAGTGTCACGCACACATGCTATTTCCCAAAATAGAAAACAATATGTACTCTAAGTGTTAGATGATATAGTCAGTGTGTTGCAGTGTTTTGTAAGTGCACCAGATCTGGGGCTCAGCTGGAAACTGGTTAGCCCATTTGCACTCCATGAGCATGGCCCAGTAAACCTGACCTTTGCATCTATATGCCCAAACACACATCCTCATCTATGTGCTCTTCCATGTTTGAGTGCTACAGGAAGCATTTAGCCCAGATGTAGACCCCACAAAAACCCCACTCTCTGTCAGTCATGCAGAACAAACAGAAGTATCATGACCAAGCCAGGATGTACATTCATTCTGTACTCTGCCCCGGCTGATCTACAGGGACAGAGCAAAGCTGATAAGACACCACATGGTTTTCTTTCAGAGTAACAGTGCAGAAGAATAAGCAGCATGCATGTGCAGTCTAAGTACACAGAAGCACCTCCAGTTTTTTTTTTTTTTTTTTTACTTCATATGAAGAGTCAGTGTGGGGATAAACTGGACTAGAGTTGCCTTTTGGCCCTCTTTGAGCAACTTCTTGATCCTGTTTCTCCTTCTCTCTCATTCGCCTGTTCTCAGATCTGTGTGTATTCTGGCAGGCTATCAGAGTGGAGTGGTCTCGCCAAGCGCCGGCTTTCCTGAGAGGAGAGGCGTGCCCCCCTCCCCAGACCAGCGGGTCCAGGACCAGCGGACACCAACACTGGGAGGAAGCAATGTTCCCTGGATTCCATGAAATGTAGAGGAACTGCAGAGTTTTCAGGGCGCACACAGAAAAACAGAAACTAGAGGGAAAGAGGGAAAGATTAATCTGGGGCAAAAGTTAGCCTCACTTTTTTTTTAATTCTGATTTAAATAACCTATATGCACAAATCGAATGTACAATCGAAGGGAACAGGCATCGGCCTGCAAACCCCTGTGTGCACGTGAGGAAGAGTGAGTTCCCGGGGATGTTATTCTAACAGGGAGAGGGCAGCTGTCACAATACACCAAGCTCCAAGAAAAAAGATCCCGTAGAAAAACAGAAAATACCAATCCCTCCCCTGCTATCTTTAGCCTGATATGACACAGCCACCACAGATCAGTAGAAAACCCTTCAGCTTGCCTCTGCTGTCCTATTTTCTCTATATATATATTCAGTTTCTGTAAACAAGCTGAGCTGTCCTTTGACTTCACCGAGTTTGTTGATAGGAAACACAAGAGATAACACCGCAAGGCAAGTCCAGAGGTGCAGCCAAAAGCTCAAAACCCATAACTCAGGGTGTTTCAAAGTATCATAGAGAATGCTTCACATACTGTGGACTGAAATCTAAGGCAAGTTTATCTCACGTTATCCAAAAACATGGGACTAACAAAGCTGACCTTGTATTGGGATTAAGATCCTAACAGTCCCTCTGCTCCACGCATGCACAGCTGCTTTTTTTCTCTCCCTCTGACAAGACCTCGGCTTTGCTGACAGGGCAAAAAGTGACTCATCTCACTGGGAACACAGCCAAAAAAGTTGTTGATCACCACCCAATATCTTTTAATGGCCATTGTAAACTTTGCACAAAAAGACCCGACTATTCACCTGTTTTCTGTGAGAATACAGATGATTCACTCCCCAAAACCACCTAAAGCAGCTTTGAAGCAGACAGCTTCTGTCAGCCCTTAAATGTAAGATGATAAAAACCCAATGAGCCGTTTCTGTGCAGCTTCTTAGAACATGAGAGTCAATGAACTCGTTTACTTTATAGGAAAGATTGTCAGCAGGCACCGGCTCAGACACTCATAAAGTCTGATGTCAGAGAAGCCTCAGCAAACATTAGAAACCCTTGCCCCCTGAATTAATCTGTACTTCTGCCCGACTGTCGATCCTCTCAATCTGTAACCATGATGTATTCTGATTGAAGAGGGGATGTGATACCGTTGCACTTTGTTGGGGGGAGGAAGTGATATGGCCCAATTGTTGCCCTCAGAACTGTTTTGACTGTGTCCCGTTACTTCATTAATAGTCAATGAGCCCTGGTACTGAATTGCAGAACAAAATGGCTGGCAGAATCTCATTTGAGCTTGACGTCATAGCGACTGCCCCATTAATGTTTAATCGTTTATGAAAAGTCTGTTTGATTAGGTAGAAATTCAATCACCTCGCTCACTGGCTGCTGCTGACTCTATATTCTCCGTTTGATACTTCAAATGACACTGAATGAAGGGGAAAAAACAGTTTCCAGTTTTAACATTTAATTTTAATTATTAATTTGAATCATAATGAGTCATTGATTTTAGATAGACTCTCATCTGTGTGTTAAAACCATCCATTATCTGCCCACACTGCTGGTAGCTCATTTAAGCCACTCTAGCTCAAAATGTTTCCCAGAGTTAAAGGAAAAATTACAGAGATTAAAAATGTTGTTTGTGTTGAGCAAAAAAACACAATGACTTTCTCTTCACCTCTTTGACAGTCCATTTTCTTGCACCACAGGTTTAACATCAAGCAGATCAGGTCCAAAACTGAGCACAGGCACTATACACAGAGAAGCCAGCAGCTTCAATGTGTGCAAACACAAGAGGCACCAACATACACAAACTGACAAAACATGTACACGTGTGTTGCCCTGTTGAAACTGTGCCCGGAGAGTTCCTCAAATATGAAAACACATGACATGAGATCAGGAGTTCTGTACTGTCTAAGGCAAGAGTGGAAAAATATAGAAAATGCTTACCTCGGCAAAAGCACACATACATCATAGTTACACACACGGTGCGCGCTGATTCATTAATTTATATTATCCTTTATTAACGCATAATTAAATTATATGTCAAATAATCATTACAATAAACAGAGCTGAAATCTGTCATGTTATGAGTTAACACTGTTGGAGCCTTTTGCATCTTTTAGCATGATGCGATATAAACACGAAGCCACAGCTATTATATCGTATATATGTGTGTGCTTCACATGACATTTACAAACTCTCTGTGGAGCTCGTAACCCTGACACAAGTGTGCCTGCATTGTGTGTGTGGTCCTCTGTCTCATGCCACAGGTAGTGTTGGACATATTTGCTCTGTGGTTAATCAATGACAGGCCGGCAGGAGAGAGAAAAGAACAAACTAACGGCTAAAAACTTTCATATCTTTCCCCTTATGCACTCAAGTCTGATTTAAACATCTCTCTAACTTTCAAGATATAATTAGGAGATAAGGCAGCTTTGGTTCAGGATTGTACCACAGCTGTGATGAGAAACACTTTGGAAAATTACACAGAAAATGAATGAATAAAATATTATTTGAAATCTTTGTGATGTTTTGCCTGGAAGTCATTGATGGAAAAAAAAATGAATGTAAAGTAAGATAAGCAGAAACTGATGCTGTACAACATTCTGAGGCAAACTTCACTGATGTTTTCTGATATCACTTTAAATTTAAATAACAAAGAAATGAACCATGACTGCCTCGTAAAGTGGCATCCCTAATCTGTGATTATGTCACACATAATGGCTGTGCGGGGTTACAGAGGGCATTCACAGTGCAAGAAAAGATGGGTGGTGGAAAGAGTGATGAGAGAGGAGTGATAAAAGGAGAGGGGACACAGGGAGAAGATTATTTGACCAGAGCACGGAGAGAAAGCGCCTCGTACTTTATCATGGATAAGTAAACACCCTGCACCGTCTGGAGTGACATCATTGTCCCAGAGAATCAATAACCAGCTACTTCCTGTGCAGCGGGGAAAATCGATGACTCTGTACACTAGATTACCTATCTTTGCCCACTCACCTGAGGCAGCACACACACACACAGAGTAATGCAGTGCACATACATGGAAAGCATTAACAGAAACAAACCTGCTGTCATAGTTTTCACCAAGGGGAACAGTATTTGTGCAGCTTCAGTGCAGAGTCAGCCCATTATGGGATTAGTGGCAACCACAGAACAGTATAGGCCTACTGTTGAAGTCTAAAGGGGATAATGGCTCTGCCAAATCAGACTTCTATCAGGTTTCCCACACAAACACACACACACACACACCTAAAAACCAAAGCAGCATGGCTCAGCTCCAATCCGCAAATGTCCCATATCTCCCAGCTTGTCTTGTCAACCTCTAGTCACACTGCCTGTTTTTTTTTTTTTTTTGTTTTGCTCAGTGTACAGTACAGTAGGTTATTATACAATGAAGGCTGACTCGACTGTTAAAATGTAATAAAAATGTGGACCCTAACAACATTCTGCACCAGCGTCGCATGAATTTCACGAATGCCTGGTATGTGGTGTGAGCTTCAAACTAAGCTAAGCAGAAATGCAGCGCTCATGGCTTGTTTTCCTCAATAAATGTCTTGGAGGAAAAGTTCTGCATCATGTGCAGGCCTCTCAGTTTGCTGCTGTTGTCCTGCCAAGGTGAGCAGTGAAACGGCCCAGACAGATAACTGACAGAACCGGATAGAAGGAATAAAGAGTAACCCAGCCCACTGCAGGCCCGCCCCATCACTTTCATGCGCGTGGGAGAGAGACGCAGAGCGTGCAACAGGAAGGAGAGAGAATAAGTGACAAAAATGGAAACAGGGTGAGAAATATATCAAACAACATGAGAGCTGTCACACAGAGAAAGTTACCAGATTAAAAGTGACTGTTGGTCTCAATTTCAAACACAGACATGAAAAAGAATCTCTAACGGTGACTAAGATAATGATGCATTTGCTGAGTGGGTGTATTTTTCTTAGATGGGTTTCATTATCATATCCACCACTTCACATTGCTCCTGTGCGCAGCAATATGTGTGGTTAGCCACTGCAAGTCTTTCGGTATTGGTTTACAAGCAGTATAGCGAAAACATAACAACCCACTCTCATCACTGCTCTGTCCTCTCACCTGGGGGACCGTCTGTCTGTCTGTCTATGTCCTGCTGAGGCACCAAATGCTCCATCATATCAGCAATGGATACTGTGGGCTTATGGGTAAAGATGGTCACCAATCACTATGACAGAATTTTTAGATTCCTCAAAGTGAGCAATAAAGACAATATTTTCCTTCCAAAAATGCATGTGTGACTGTGGACACATGTCTGGAGAGGAAATCTATTCTCTTAAAGCACCAGAGCAAATTTCTGGCCTTTATCCTCTAAACCTGACCCTCTGCTCACCCGTCTGTAAGGCCGAGTCAGCTCACATTGCACTGAGGACCGTCCTGCTGGGTGAGGCTGCGTTCTCCGTAGGACTCCCACAGGAAAGCTTCACACAATACTTGGCTCTCCTTGACGAGGACACACAAACACACAAAGACACATCCAGTGTATAGAGGCAACTGAGCGCACACATAGAGTCTCGCGCACACTTGAGCAGAGTCTCAAGCAGACAATGGACAGTGGAACTGTGCCATAAGGGAAGGCTGTTGTCCAGTCACTGGGCAACTGGGGCAGCAGATGGTCATCTTCCCTTCCACTAACACCGGTCAGGAGGGAGGGGTAAGTCTGAGCAGAGTGGTCTGAACACCTTTCACCAAGTACATGGGAATGACTCACCCATATAGAGCAAATGAGCTGGACACTGATTATCTACAAGTCGGCACAGCGGTTACAGCGCAGAGATGGAAAGTTTACAAGGCCCAGATGTACGCTGTGAAATGCGTGGTTATTCGCGACAGAGGGTGCAGCTTTCAGTAGTGTTAAAGGCTCAAACAAACAAACCCAGCTAAACCACAAGCACAGCAGAGACACTCAAGAGAGAGGCTGAGCTTTAGTGCAGAGTGAACAAAGTAGGGGAAAGGTCAGTTCTGACATGAAGAAAAAGAAGAAAAGCAAAGAGAAAGGTTTCCTGTTGACCAGTTGCTGCCTCTCAATGTGAAAGTTTTGATTGGAGAGCACGGGTAGCCATATGCATGCAGAGTATGTGTTTGTGTGTGCAAGAGGGAGACAAAGACGGAAGTCCCTCTTGCCTGCGCCCTGTAAAAACTGTTCTTTTGCTCATTGTAGCCAGAAAAAAAAAACAAGAGCCCAGCATTTTTTCTCCTTCTTCTATTTTCTGTAGCGTGTCGGGAGGCATGTTTTGCGGAGGCTAAACCTATAACAAGAGTCATCTTGTGTAAATAAAGGACCTATTGGCTGCAAAGATGCAGGACAGGCATGTGAGCAATTTGTATTAAAAGATGTACAGCACAGAAAAACAACCTCAGTATGAATGGAGGCTGTGTGTGCCCAGCAGAGTGAAGCTCCATCAAGAAAACATGTTTGTTAAGAGGGGTTACATCACAGTGGAGGAATGAGAGAGACGAAGGGAGCTCAGGAAAACGAGAAAGGAGAGGTGATTAGAGCAAACAGAAGAAAAACGGTGGAAGATAAATAATTGGGTCATTGAATGTGGAGGGTTATGGTTACATGGATCAGATATGTAACCTAATTTTCCTTTTCACAGTAGTCCAACAGTGGACTGTCCTCAGTCAACTTGTTTACTCCTGTCCTGTCAATCAATACCCCTCTCTCACCACTGCTATTCATCGTCCACCCGCCAGTCATTCCTCTCCTCTCCTTTGTTAACTTGAAGCAATCCCCACAGATCGTTGTTTTTGTCAATGGGACGTTTAAGAGCAATGTGGTCAAAGCAAGATTCACAGCAGGCCTGAGGACAAGCTGTTTCATTCTCAAGCTGTGCCTGTGTTTCTCTGTATGCATGTATGAATTACACATAGTCAAAAAAGGTGAGTCTGTGTAGGCGGTTGACATGACTTGTCTCATTGTGAGGCATGTCATGATATGATCCCCCAGATATGATCTTTCTAAGAAAATGCATGTGAATTCTTGAAAAGCTGAGGGCAGACTGCGTTTCTTCTCTCAATTATTTGAGTAAAATAACTTCAGGTGCCAAGTGCTCGCATAAAGTTTTTACATATTTAACCATACCACTGTAGGGAGTTGTAGAAAATACTGCAGTCCGTGCCCTAGCTTTTTTTTTTCTTAATTTCCCCTCCAACCCCGCTTCCCCATTTTTTCTGTATTCCCCCTATAGGCCCTTCCCGTTTCCCTTCACACAAACACATCTGAATAACACGTCTTCAGAATGAGGCAGCGGACGGCTGAGAGGGGGTTAACCTATATAGTGAGCCATGTTTCTTTCCCTTTGGGCTCCCAGCAGACTTCAGTTTGATAAATAGCAGGCCTCCTCAAAGCAACAGATGCTACGACTCAAACCCCAGCGAGTTTGTCAGCACTGCCAAAGGAAAAAAAAAAAGAAAAAGCCAAGGCCCTCCACGGCTGTCCCACATGCCGACAGCCTGCCTGCAGAGGAACAGTATGAGAGTATGAACAGTGCAAATGAAAAACAGGGCCCCCTCTATATGCCTTCACAGCCCCCCCTGCCGCTAAGACAACCCAGTAATAGTGGACCCTCAGGTCCCCAGACTCCAAAACAGTGACTCCTTCTACATCTGAATAAGGTTCCTGCACTGCTGTTCGCACAATCATATCTGTGGTTTGACACAGCAATCAATGCTGCTTTTCTTTATCAAATCAAACATTCCACTTGTGACGTCCAAAGCATCTCCTCACACTGACACTCCTACAGCTGAAATGGTTATACAATGTGGAACAATTGTGGAAAGTAGAGGAAAAAAGTTCTTTCTGTGAATGATAAAAAAAAACCCATTGGCTTAATCAGAAGTGCTTTTCAAGCAGACAAAAGTCTTTCTTTGAGGGATAGTATGGTGTTTTGTGGCTGGGTAGGAGAATGTTTTCTCTGAAGTGGAGTTGCAGAGGTCGTTTTGCTGACATGAAAATGAAAGAGGCAGACTCCATGTGAGATATTTAGGGACAAAGTTTGGATTGAGAGGTGTGAATGAGGTGTTTGATTGGAAGTGTTGATGCAATCAGCATTTTTTACTGTGATACTGGGGGAAGGTGTCTGGGGAAGTGGGAAGTTAGACAGTCTGTGGACAAGTCATAGACAGACTGTGGATAGTCTGAGAGACTAATGGAAAGGGTGTTTTTGAAATATGTATATTAAAGTGTCTGCAGCAGTCAAGTTGGCACATGACAATTCAGTTCTTTCTGCTTGCTTGTCACAGGACCTCGCTCCTGAATACTTCCTGTTTTTTTCCACCTCTGGCTGTTTTTTTTTTTTTTACATTTTAAGACAAATTATGACATTTTACAGTGAGCTATGAAGGAACTGCTGCAGCGGCTGCTTGGTCAGCTCTGGCATGTAGGACATTAGTTGTGCCCCAAATTTATAACCTTTATCTATCTGTGATTGTGTCTGACAGTGTGACTGGTTTTTAAGTGCATATTTCATAAGAGCTGTAGGCCAAGACACTGAAGTGAGGCATGGAGACAGGTTGTCTTATCAGATGTCCCTTGTCATTTCTATGGCAGCCAAATACAAACATGGAAACTGTCCCATGACCTCAGACAGGCCAGAGGCCAGAGAAGCTACCACGTTTGAGATACTGTAACACTAACCAGAGCTTTAAAAATCTGACCCTGATCATGTCACACCACATGTCACCCCACCTTTAATAAAAATATCCGTACCGTTTCATCACTCTCTGAGTACTCACAGGTCTTTATGGAAAAACACTATATATAAACTCACTTCAGATCAGCATCAGAAAGGACATGAGAACTTGTTGAAGTATAAAGTTTATATTCTTAACATCACCTAAAATGATGAAAAAATGATCCATGTCACATTGAAGCTGACCAATCACAGCAAATCATACATATATTACATGATACTGATGATGTAAGCTGCTAATTCCAAGAGACTGGGGGATTGAACATGTAAACATGGTTGCTGATGGCTGCTTCATGTATCAGTTGTGTGTTAGAGTGCATCATATGAATATATGTTTAAGAGACCCAACCCTAATTCCTAATATCATTATTAGGCCATATCCAGCAAACAAGAGGCCTTCTGTTTTCATCCAGATTACAAAACCAAAAAAATAAGCTGTGAAAGCAGTAACACAAGCACAACAAGCAGCCAATAATAAGGTTTTCAACGGTCAAAAAAGCAGCACCCAGACGGGAAGCAGAGACATTCCTCTGTGTTGCAAGAAAATTGACAATTCATCGACCATGGAGAAGTGCTAAGCACACAAACAAGAGCCAAGATTTTCTTCTTGTTTACATTTTGTGGGTCTGAGCAAGCAGGTATCAGTGATGCATGACAAAGTCTGCTAAGGTGAGCCTGATAAAAAAAAAAAAGTAGAGGAGCAACAGAACTAAAAACAAAGAGAAACAGCCACAGACAGGCTGGTGTGTGACAGGATTTTCACAAGCGCTGACATCACTGTGTGGGAAAATTGCTCTATGTCTACTCTTATCTGTCTCTGACCTCAGGGGTGCAGGCTGATGATCACATGAAAACACAGCACAGGAGCTCTGTTTCCCATTTCCAACGTGCACGCAAAATGTGTGCGTGTGCACTTACGGAGACACAGAAACGCACGTACAGTACAGACACACTAGATTTCATGGAGCTGGAAGACACGGAGGAAGCCTGACCAGGATTGTGGCAGTGCAGGAAGGAAATGGAGCACACCCCTGGATCTGAACAGGAAGCAGCCAGGAAAGAGGACAGGACGCACACACACACAGACACACACACTCAGAGTTACAGCTTCATGATTAAGAGCTTAACCCCTGAAAGACATAAATTTAAGAAGGCTGCATGTGAGTGGACAGCTGTACCATTGATCATTTTCATTAGCTTTCAAGTTAGCATAACTGAAAATATGTTGATCTACTCTAATGTTTTTGATAATAAATGTTAAATATTATATAGCTAAATGTTAAGAATCATAGCACTTATACTTGAATAGATTCTGTTTTGTAAACATGAATTTACGCCATTTTTTGCCTCAGAACTGTATGAGTCAAAA
>JAVQJX010152445.1:0-11161 GCA_036025115.1 Ambassis agassizii
GTGTGTGTGTGTGTGTGTGTGTGTGTGTGTGTGTGTGTGTGTGTGTATGTGTGTGTGTGTGTGTGTGTGAGAACAGCCCAGCAGGAGTCATTAATATGAGCACTCACACGCTGAGCAGGACAACAGTGAGCTGTGGGACGCGCGCAGCTGGAGCTCCGTGGACGCTCCGTGTCCTCACAGCCTGCGCCCACTCTGCGTGTTTCTGCTCCACTTAAGGAGCAGAAAGAAACACTGACTTCACATTTCGTGGCTATTTTCAGCCACGTCCACGCGGGACACGCGCACGCACAGATGCTGCATTTTGTGCCCGGCTGAGCGTGAACTGTGGAGACGTGAGGGTCACCGCGCGGCCGCCACCAGCCGGACGCTGCTGACACGGGGCTCCGTGACGGCCTGGAGGCCGGGCCCGCGCGGCTCCCTCCGCTCGTGTCATCAGTGTAAACGGGCGTGAAAGCCGCAGCGTGTGACGCAGCCTCGCGGCCTGTGGATGCGGGAGCGCGTACTTACTGTCGGTGCTGCTGTCGGTCCGTCCGTCCTCCGGGTGGGGACGCGCCGCGGGGGAAGCCCAGCGTCCGATTATTTGGTAGAAAGGTGCATCGCTTTATGGCCGTTGGAATATGGCTGTACGGTCCGTGCGCGAGCTGCTCCGCGCGTAAACAGGACGGTGAAAAGCCGCGAGCCGGAGGGGGTCCGCGCGCCGCAGCTGTTCATAAGAAAATACAAAAAAATATACATGCACTATGTACAAGCGACGGAGCGGCCGCCTCCTCTCTGCTGCTCCACCGTCTGCAGCTACATCACCGCGTCATGATGGACGCACCGTGCGTAACCCCCCCCCCTCACGCACCGGAGCGGCGCAGAGGAATGAATCTTAAGACGCAGATTTGTGATCAGCTGCGCGGCTTTATGTGGATAATTATACAGGAAGGCGAGGCGCGCGTGGAGGCGCAGATAAGGCGCGCGGCCTGAACACGTTAAGGCCGTTTTAAAGCAGCTTAGAGCGGCAGTCAGCTGTTCAGCCATGAAATCAGAGCGGAGCAGGAAGTCATGTTCACATCTGCAGCTGAGCCAACAGGAAGTGAGCAGGACTCACAGCTGGTCATCCTGCACGCACACACACACACACACACAGGCTGAAGCTCAGCTGATCGCTTTTATTGATTATAGATCATGTATGCACAAACACCGTGAGGATGAAGGTTTAAATACAGAACATCTGTACAAACAAAACGCTCATATGTTCCTGTAATAATTACATACATTTACAAGTCATCCAGACTTTGTTATTATTTTTTTTTACACTTTGACAATCAAAGTAAAAGACGAAAGGAACCTTCATGTCTGAAGTGTGTCAGTAAAACTCATAAAAACAGCTGGTCTGTGTGAAGGCACACGCAGCAAGGCAAAGAAAAGGAGGGGACTTCAACACATGTAAACAATGAGGAAACACAACGAGCAGCTCCTCTGTGTGTGTCTGTGTGTGTGAGACTCTTCATCAGCAGCAGCAGCAGCAGAGCAGCATGGTGCAGGAAATAAACACATGAAGAAGAATGCGACATGCTCTGTGAGGTGTGCAGAGCGCTGAGCCTCCACCAACATGGAGCCGCTGCTCAGAGCCGACAGGCCTGTGGGGGGGGGGGGGTGGTGCTCTCACCCGTCTCAGCGAGTTATATCAGCGATTACACAGAGGAATGACGCCTTTCTGCGCGGCTCCTTCATGCTCGAGGATTTCCCAGAATGCCTCAGTGGGAGTGTGTAGACTGTAGTGCTCTAACGAGGCTGCTAGCGATGAGAACGTACGTGTGCGTATTTACATTAGCGCAGTCTCTCTGCTGCAGCCTCACAAGCTGAAGCTGCGGTGGTGCTGCTTGTAGAACTGCTGCTGGCGCTCTTTGGCCGCCGTCTCCGTCAGCTTGTCTCTTTTGTTCCCCGCCCTCTCCTTGTCCCCCTCGTCCCCCGTCACGCTGCCCACGTCGCTGAGGTTCCCGAGGTGCTCGATGGAGTCGTATTTCTCCAGGTCGGAGGCGATGGTCTGCAGGCTGAAGACAGAGAGGGAATCTGAGCCGGCCCGCTCCCGCTCCCTGTACCTCTCCAGGTCCATGGCTGCGTCCACTCGATCTCTCCCTGTGGCGCCGCAGCAGGCTCCTCCCTCTTCCTGGACTCTGACGTCGGACTCGGCTCCGACCGGCGGACTGCGCCCTCTGCAGGCGGTGGGCCGGCCCCCCTCGGCCTGGTCCCGCCCCCTCTGAGCGTGGATCTGCTCGCTGATCTGCTCCAGGTTCCTCAGAGCGACGGAGTAGCGCGTCTTCACTTTGGTCACGTGCTGCTCCAGCTGCAGCACTTTGGTCTTGTGCTCCTGCAGTCACACCAAAGTTTCAGCATCAGTTTGACACCAGAACAACCAGCCAGCTGCAACCCCCCCCCCCTCCCCCCTGCAGCACGCAGAGGGTAAACAGACTCTGATTGGCTGGCCTGGCAGTGTTAGAAACACACTTCTACTATTCTGGACTAGAGGAGCCGCCATTTTCAAACACTTTTAGTTGCCTGGACATTAAAACAAAACAAAACAGTGTCTGTCTGCTTTGCTCCCTGAAACAGGAAGTAAGCTAAACGATAAACAGTCCCCACAGAGATTTGCAGGGCTCATGTTCTGCTGGGCACGCCACGAGAGGACACAGAAGTATGAACCAGGCTTAACTGTCTGACAGCGTGTGTGTGCGTGTGTGTGCGTTACCTCCAGTATGTGGTTGAACTGGGCCTTCAGCTCAAAGTACGGTTTGGACTTGATAATGACTCTCTTCAGGGACTTCTGCAGCATTTGGACTCGAGCCTCGGCCTCCTGACAGGCGTGTGTGACGCGCATGTGCTCGCGCTCGCTGCGGAGCCGCTCCTCCTCAGCTTCATTCACCTGAGACGGACGGACAGACAGACAGACTCTGGGTCATCAGATTTATTTCTACTTTATTCTGAGTTCAAAGAATTTAAAAACTCCTCAGCAGGACGCCATGATGGAGCAGCATTCAGAGAGCATCAGCCTGCTGCTCCGTCTGAATGTGTTCCTGTGCAGCCTCCTCACAGAGCTCTGACACATCCTCCACAGTGAGAGGAGACATCCACAGCTTCCACACAACAAACTCCTCTCCAGGTCACTTTCTTTGCTGAGCCTGCCGACCGTCGCCCAGCAACAGAGAGTCTGTGAGGAGCTGCCAGACCCTGTGAGTGTGAGCTTCACTTCCAGCCCACTCGCCGCGCTGCTCACCTTCGATGTGGCGTGGTTGAGCATCTCCTGCCAGGTGGGATCCAGGGTGTTCTTGCCGTCAGCCATCAGGCCCTGCTCTGCCACGTACACCATCTCCCTGGCAGCGGTGTGCATGGAGACCGCCCTCTCGTAGCTCAGAGCAGCCTTCTGGGTCTCCTGCTGCGCCTGCAGAGACAAACCTGTTACTGTGTGCACAAGAGGAGCACAACAAGGACATGACGGCCTGCTGCGTTCACACTGTGCCAGCAGGCCTCAGAGGGGCTGTGCTCATCCCTCAGCCTTTCAGTGTTCATTCAGAGTGTTGAGCGTACCTCTTTTGCCAGGCGGCGGGCTTCATAATAGGGCCGCGCTTTTTCTATGCAGCTGCCGAGCTGAGAGCTCTGAGCGTTCAGC
The DNA here is from genome assembly GCA_036025115.1 of Ambassis agassizii. Taxonomy (NCBI): domain Eukaryota; kingdom Metazoa; phylum Chordata; class Actinopteri; family Ambassidae; genus Ambassis; species Ambassis agassizii. The sequence continues at coordinate 3,653 of JAVQJX010152445.1, forward strand.
TTCCTGGCAGAGTCCGTGAGGATCTTCCGATACGCTGATCGGGCGTCCTGGACGGAAACAACAAGATCAGATTCACCGGACCGGATTTCACACAGGAAGTGAGCGATCACTGTCAGACTAACTGTTCCATTTTAAGACTGGAAAACAGCACAGTTATCATATTGATCAGCTGCTTCCGAGATGACTAATAAAACATTTAGAGTCATACATTCCCAGGATGGTGGTTTTTTACACATGATGAGAATTTTAATCTGCACTGAAACCTCATTAACCCTGAGGAGTTTCTTTTTTTTTTTTTATAGATCTTGTTTATTTCTGGAGGTTTTAAAGATGATAAACTCACACTATTAACAGCACAGATCTGGATTTAGTTTGTTTTATGTGCTGAGCTTCAGTTCTCAGGGTTAAAATGTTTTTTTTTTCTCACTGGCACATCCAGCTGTTTAATCTCTACATGTTATTCTTAGATTCATCTAAACTAGATGTCCAGAATCAAAGATCTGTGGGCTCAGTGTGTGCACTCACATCCAGCTGCAGCTCCAGCCGGTTGATCTCTGCACTGGCTTCATTGAGGTGCTCCAGCTCCTCCTGTGGAAACATGTGGTGATGATGATGATGAGTGATGAAGCTGTCACTCTGTGTCCAGATAATCACTTTGGATCTGAGAACAGGCTTTATGCACATTATATCCTTGATGAATGAATGATATCATTAAGCTTCCTCATCCTGGATGATCCACACGGAGCGGCGATGACCGCTCACACTCACTGCAGGGCAGCCCGGGCGCCTCACCTGGATCCGGGGGTCCAGCTCCTCGGGGCTGTGGAGCTGCTCTCCGGTGCTTTTCGGTTCCTCGCTCTCGCCGTCCTCACACTTGTCCCGGCACGCCGTCTCTAATGTCGATCCGATCGTTTCGCCGGTTTTTCCTTCCTCCTCTCCTCCACCGGGGATCCCCTCCCTCCAATCCCCGCCATCCGACTCACCGGACCCGGCGGGGCTCTCACGCAAGTCGGCAGGCTCCATTGCGGCCTACAGTTTCTTACCGCGCTTACTGCTCCTTCAAACCTGACAAAGCGGCTCTAACTAACAACCACCGCCGAGGTTTGGTTTAACTAAAAACAATAAGAAGTATTGTTGTTGTTTTTAATCTGCCATTCTAAACTAAACCGGATCCCGATCAAGTTAAGCTAACCTAGCCTAGCTGCTAACGGGCTAACTCGGTTAGCGTGAACGTTTCTGTTGTTTTTCTTCGAACAGCTCGGAACAAAGTTCTGCTGTGAGCTGCAGGTTCAGCGGAGGCGCCTCAACAAGTCCTCCGAACACACGGCTCTGTCGCTCCATCTCACACCGGCCCGCCCTCACCTCAGCTAGGCTAGCTAGCTTGCAGTTTCGGCCTCACTTCATCTCTGCAAATGAGGTAAACAGACAGAACACCAGCTAGACGCGCAGCAGAGGTTTGAGCCTGCACGGCCACCGTAGCTATATCTTTTGGTCTATATCTTTATCTATATTAGGTTTTATTGATCATTAATCATGGCTGCTTAAAGTAAACACATTATGAACCGATGACCAAAGATGGACACATGAATGTTTTTTTTATTCAAAAAATATACAAATACACAAAGTGTAGTGGTAGCAAACCTGTGCAGAATCAAAGAGTAAGCAGGAAGAACTGATTGTAAAGAAGACATTAATAAGAATCAAGTGAGTGATTATAAGTGCAGCTCTGTCAGAAACAAATAATTTAACAAGAGGCTCACTATGTCACATACTGTGTCGCTGCACTGAAGGCATGGATCATGTGCACGATTAGCACCAGACAGAAAAAATAGATCTCTGGTGAATTACAGCAGACGTGTTCTGGAATCATGACGCGTCCTGAGTAGGATTGGCAGTAACTCCACACACACACACACACTCTGTCGTCTTTGGTCTGGATCCTCAGCTCCACGTGGGGTCGTACTGGCTCCACCCTGCAGGGGGGGCCAAATAGACCCGGCGTCCCCTGGACATGAAGCTCACCACCCCCCTGTATCCCGTCCTCGGGACTCCAGACTTCAGGTCGTCCATGATGCCCAGGTTTTTGGCCATGACTTTGAAGCTGTCCTTAGTGGAGTACTGGAGGCGGAAGGGCCCCGGTCCCTTCAGCTGCCCCTGCTTCACGTCTTCATACGTCACCAGGGCGGCGCTGTAAACCTCCTTCTCAAAGTTCACTCTGTACGTCTCCTCCTTCAAGTAGCTCAGGTCCAACTTGGTGAAAGGCACAAATTCACTGTTCAGCTTGATGTAGCGCAGGTACTTGTCATAAAACTGACCCAGACTGACGCCCTGCCGGCCGAACGTTAAGGTGCGGGAGATCTCCGGGCGAACGCAGGCGCGGCCGCGGCGCTGCTCCGGCTGGCGCATCCAGTCGTCCCAGAATGAAGCGGGCCACTCGGGCTCCAGCTCCTCCCACACCTCCCTGAGGAGCATCCAGCCCAGGCCGGGGAAGAAGTCCGTCCGGTACAGCAGGTCAGCTCTGCCAGGATCCACGTAGCCATCCCGGCCATTGTCATTCCAGGCTGACACGCACCACAGGCTGGGGTCCGTTTTCAGGAGCGGCAGCAAGGCACGGAAATACTCAAAGAAGTCTGGCGCCACCTAGAGGCAGACAGGATAAATTCAGTTGACTGGATGAATGTTAAAGTAACTCTGACAGTGAGAAGTTTGACTTTCTGTCACATGATCAGGCAGTGTGTTCTCATTGGTCCTCTGCACACTCTGCGTGTGTGTGTGTGTGATCCATCATGGCTTCCTGCCTGCTGCTGTCATCAGTGTGTGTTTACCTCCAGGTCGTCCTCCACGATCACCACAGAGGAGTGCGACAGCGTCTTGAACACCTGGTTCAGGGCCCAGCGGTAGTGCCTGGAGATCTTGTAGTAGCCCTGAAACTTCCTGTGTTCCGGCCGCACGGCGATGTCCGACAGGTCCGGCTGCTGCAGGTGGGTCACCTTGTCCCCGTAGGATCGGATCACCTCGGCGGTGTCGGCGTGCCCGCAGTCTTGGCTCACTATGATGGGGTGGAGCTCGGCGGAGGGCCGGTGCTGCAGCAGTTTGTCCACGCAGCGCCTCACCGTGACCCTGTTACAGGCGATGACCAGGATGGGGATGACGGGCGGGCGGGGGGCGGCGACCTTTGACCCGCCCCGGCGTGGCGGCTCCCACAGCGCCTGGTGACCCTGGATCTGCAGCAGGATCTGCTTCTGCCTCTCCAGCTCTGCCTCGAACGTGTCGGCCATGCGCATCACGTCTCCCACCACGTCGCCGGTGGGCTTCTCGGCCGCCGCCCCCCCCTGCTCCGGGCCGGGCTCCCCCAGCGGGCCGGGCGGCGGTCTGCCCCACAGCAGCAGCACCAGCACGGCGTTCCAGGTGACAAACAGGAAGGTGCCACATAAAATAAGAGAGCCTCTCTTTCGGAGCATGGCACAGGAAGTCAGAGGGGGGGGGGCTTCAGGAGGACAGGACGGACAGACGTGTCCCTGCAGCACACAGTGGGAACCGGAAGCGGGCCGGTTTCATCACAGGAGCGGGACCAGCAGCTGCTGGAGCGCAGATCCCGCAGAAAAGTTCAGAACTGAACTTTAACTCCACCTGAAACAAAGGGAAGCAGCGTGAGGAGGAGAGCAGGAAGTCTCGGACTGAATGATGAGTCAGCTGATCCACCTTCACCTGTAGCTCAAACCCCGCACGGCGCGCGCGCACACACACTCACCCGCTGACAGCCTGCCCGACTCTGCTTCCTCCTGCGGCCATTTCTTCGAAGACAGCCGGCGAAGTTTGACGAGGAGCCGAGAGGAGGACCGGAGCCGGCGGGGAAACTGGAAACTAACCGTCCTCCGTGTCGTTCCGGCGGTTAAAACAACTTCACGTCCCGGAGTTCGACCCGTTTCTGCGCTCGACGACGACTTCCTGGTTTACGTGCAGACGCGGAAGTCCCGCCCCCGCGTCACCTTAAGGAGTGACGTAAGAGTTTGACAGCGGCACGAGCTAATTAATAAAAGAATGAATAAAAGCTTCACTTAATGAGGCTCCTTTGGTCCGACAGGCTGAAAGTTCACAGAGAGAAACTTCACTGAATGTAAAATAACATAAATATTCATAACTATTCCTCAGAGTGAAGCACTGAAGGCCTCTTTTTGTTATGATTCATGTTCTAATGTCTGCTTCTGTTGCTCTTGTTGCCTTTGAAGCAGATCAGAGTCACAGGAAAACTTTCACCTCCAGCGGGTCTTTAATATACGGTCTGTGCGTCTACGTGCGTCTACGTGCGTCTACGTGCTGAGTTGCTGCTGTGTGATTGGCTGAGCGGGGCCCTGCAGGGGGCGCTGTGCGGCAGCTCCTGCATTGATCAGGCTGCTAGCGGCTGCTGATTGGTCCGTTCACTGTGACTTTAGGCTCGTGCCAGAATGTGAAAACAAAGTGTTCTGTTATGACGTCACATTTCAATAAAGTTTTTAAAAACATATTTATTAGTCCCGGGGGAGGAGCCGTGTCTCTGCACCTGCACACATGTGAGCGCGTTCACGCCGCGCTGCTGTGGCACATGCGCAGTAACCTGATGACCAGAGGAGCAGAAATCACGGACACCTTGAGGAGCGCGCGGACGTCCTGGACACGCGCGGTGTCACTGTGGAGCGCGCGCCTCCTCCTGTGAGGCTGCGCGCTCTGGAGCCACGTTTAAAGTTTGTTTCAGTCTGAATCAGTTCATGTTCACTTCCACAGTTTTACAGTTTAAAACAGTGAACAAAGTTTTTATAAAGAGTTCAGTGCAGTCAGAGAGGAAGCTGCTGAGTCACGGTGAAAGCAGCAGTGTGTGTGTGTGTGTGTGTCTGTGTGTGTGTGTGTGTGTGTGACACTGAAGGAGGAGGAGCACTGACAGGAAGTCACGCGCGGCTTACAAACAGCTTTATTCATACAAAGTCTTACAAATATATAATCATCTATGAATATGTACAAAGAACGACTGAGGAATGCTGTTCACCTTCATTTCTCATCTGCACACACACACACTCAAAGAGACAAACAAACACACACACACACACACACTGTCACACACACAGACACACACACACACAGACACAAACAAACACACACCCACACAGTCACACACACACACACACTCTCTCTCTCCTCAGTGTCAGCCTCCAGGTGTGGGGCCCGGTGCGTGTGGTGCGTGTGGTGGGTCCAGGCTCACGGGCCTGCTGTGGATCACCACGTTGGGGACGATCACAAAGGCCAGGATCCCCACCAGCATGAGCGCCACGGTGATGGTGATGACGGCGGCCACGGCGGCGTAGTAGCACTGGTCGGTGCGGAACAGCCTGCGCAGGCGGCCTCGCATCCTGCTGGGGGGGCGGCCCACATCCAGCACGGCGGCGGGGCCCGCGCCCTGCTCCATGGCGCTGAGGCGCGGGTCTCCGCCGGCGGTGGCCTGCGCCTCCGGGCTCTTCGTGGGCAGCGTGAGCACGCTGGGCTTGGTGGAGCTGCCGGGGGGCGCGCGCTTCAGCAGCAGCTTGCCCTTGCTGCGCTTGAAGCGGATGGAGAGCGCGCGCTGCATGTCCGCGGGCAGCTTGCTGATGATGTCCTGGTTGTTGCCCAGACGCGGCAGGTCCTGTCCGCGCGGCAGCTCCGTCAGCTCGCGGCACACGGGGCAGGACAGGGTCTTGAGCTCCGCGGAGGTCACGTTGATGCGCGCGAGGCACTCCAGGCAGAAGGTGTGTCCGCACATCAGCAGCTTGGGCGTCTTGAAGACGTTATCGTAGGAGCAGAAGCACACGGCGCACTCCGTGTCCTGCACGTCGTCCTGCGGGGGCCGCGCCTTCCTGCGCTCCTCGCTCCGTCCGCGCGGCCCCCTCTCCGTCTGATGGCGCTCCCTCCTCCTGCCTCTCTCGGAGTCGCTGCTCCTGGACCTCCTCGCCCTGGAGGACTTCTTCTTGAGCTGCTCCTCCCTGCTGCTCCTGCCGTCCTGGCTGAGTTTGGGTTTGACGTTGGGGGCCTGCCGGGGCGCGCGGCTGCCCGCGGGCCCGGGCCGGTCCACGGGACGGTCCCCGGCATCACTCATGTTGCTGCTGTAAGGAAACGGAAGCTGGATGAGACAAAGTGCTGCTTTATGTTTTCACCTGCAGCTCCCGGCTGAATATTTGTTTAGTGGGTTTTACTGAAACAGCAGCTGAGTGTGTCAGCTCACACTGAAGTTTGTTATTAACCCAACACACGTCACAGCGCAGCGGCTCAACACAACACAACACAACACAACAAGAGGGTGAACACACACACACACACACAGAGGAAGCACAGGATGACACAGGCTACACACACAGACAGAGACAAAGACACACACATGGAGACACAGAAAGAGACACACAGAAACACACAGCGGGACAGAGTTTACACACACACACACACACACACACACAGTGGTTACACACACAGAAAGAGACTTTACACACACACACACACTGACCTGCTGAGGTGTGTGAACGTTGGCTCTGGTCTTCAGCTGCTCTGTTGTTACTCCTGAAGATGAGCGTCCTTCATGATGAGCTGTGTGTGTGTCTGTGTGTGTGTGTCCTCCTGCTCTCCACTCGCTCCTTCTGTTTTTAACTCTTATTTCCTTGCAGCCCGGCTCCTCTCATCCCTCCCCCTCCTCCCCCTCTTTCTGGTCGGACCAGTCGGACCAGCTGCAGCGATGTTTTTCCTCCTCTTTCTGTGAACATGCAGATAATCAGGCCATTCACTCAGATAACTCTCTGTGCGTCTCTATAGAGATTTAACCCTTCAGCCTCCATCAGAACAGGTCTGTGTGCGGCTGCGTGTGAGCTCCGCCTGCAGGCCTCAATGTCATGGCAGAAGTCAAAGCTCGGGTAGCAGCAGAGCGCGCGTCACATGGTGGAGCGATGGGGATTCTGATAAATAACAACAGTCACAGTGGCTAAGTTTCCACTGAGCAGCGCCTCATTCCTCACATACCTGCACCGCCATCCTACCACCCAGACCGGACGGGCGGCGTGGCTCAGCTGTGTGCGGGAACACAAACAGGCTGCTCACATCCAACAGGTGTTTTATTACAAAAATCATTTTACAAACATACAGAAACTTTATTCTTCAAACAAAACCACCAATGCTCTGAAACCACAGGAAGTCTCTGCTGCGCTCTGATTGGACGCTCCATGGTCACATGTTCCAACCAGCCTGAGCGACCCCTCCTGACGGGTTCATGCGCCCCCGCTGCAGAGCGTGTCCCCCCTCAGCCCAGCTCCTCCTTGGTCTTGCCCTGCTTGCGTGGCATCTTCTTGCTGCTGCTGTCCTCCAGCTCTTTGCTCTTGTAGTAGTGAGGAGCCACTTCCAGCAGCCAGCTGCTGTCGATCTCAATCACCTGCACACACACACACACACACACACACACACACACACACACACACACACACACACACACACACACACACACACACACACACACACACACACACA
>JAVQJX010152495.1:0-13506 GCA_036025115.1 Ambassis agassizii
TTATGAGTGGTGCTGGTGGCGTCCAGAATCTTCCTGCACACTCCAGATGTGAATCAATAAAATGCTGCACCCGTCAGAAGCTCTCTTCTTCCTTTATTGATGCCAAGGGCTGTAACAGAGGACTACAGCACCACGTCAATACTTTTAACCTAGATGTGCTGTTCTGAACATGCAGCATCAACATGAACATGTTTCGTCACACAGGGATCATCATCCTACGTAGGACAGCTGATGATGTCGAGGGGACTCGAACCCTGGAACTCTTGACTGTCTGTACTCTACTATCTACCAACATGTCTCCCAGTGTGAACTTTTGCAGCTCTCCTGGTCTCATAAGACAAAACAATCACATGTACCATTAACACAATGGTGGATGCATCATGAACAGTTGTGTTGCTTTTAAAAGAGGATGTGTTGTACAAACTCCTATGTTTCTCCACCAATCTTAGCTACAACAGTGACAAGAGTGACACAGCTATGGAGATAGAGAAGATAGACAAGATAGATATTTTATTGATACTAAAAAAAAAAGGTACTTAAAAAAAATAAAATCATGCATGTACAGAATAGGTTTATAGCAGGTAAGTATTGCTGTTGGATGCTTGGTGCCAGCATAGGATGTGCAAGAGTATACAGAGACGCCATCAATAATATGAGTATGAGATACCGATAAAACCTGGCCACAAGGTAGATGCTATGTATTTACATAATAATGTTGGACTAGCATGAAGATCTAGCCCCACTTTCCTAAGACTTGAGGCCTTGGGTAGCTCACTATCTTTTAATGTAGGGCACCTGGCTTGTATAAGACAAGGCCTTCATTAAGTGACACTATTTACACTAGATAGATAGTATAGATAGGAGGAATTCAGTTAGTGACACTATTAGTAGTAGTAGTAGAGACTTGTGACACCTTTTAACTTTAAAACAATGCTAGCAATAGCATTAGTTCCACATGTACATGATTTCAAGCTCAGTTTTCCAACAATGATACAAAAAGGCAAACATATCAAAACACAATGTAGAATATCTTACTATAGCGAAGGAATAGATTAGTCAGATTAACAGATACACTGATTGAGCTAACACCGGATTTTCGAGCTAACAAACAATTGAGCTACTCACCAGTTTTCCCGGTATCTTTGCACGCACCCAGACAGTAGGGTAGTTACATGGGTGGAGAAGCAAACAGTGAACACCAACCGTAAACATTTGAATCAAGTTTAGAGCGGAAACGCGACGTGAAGAGGAAATCCCGCGCCAACGAGACATGATGCGGAAATCTCACGGTATCTCGCTTTGTTTCAGAATTAACAGAAAGGGCGCGAAATAACAGCACAAATACAGATTTTTTTGTTTCCTTATACTGAAAACACCATCAAGACTTCCAGAATTATCATGTTAACTGCATAATCTCAGTTAATAGTTATATAGTATTTAAGTTGAAGGATGTGTGCATGTGCAGCGTCTATGCTTCAAACACGGTACTTGCCTTTATGTATGATCCAGTAGAAAGAGAAATCATAGACTCTGTGGGAGATCCATGTGCTGCCGGAACATAAGAGACTGTGTTGTGTATTCAGTGCATGAAGTGCAAACAAAAGCAAACACTGTGGCATGCTGAGAGGAGGGAGCATTAAGGTTATTGATGCAGGAAACGTGGAGCGACTCAAATGTAAAGAACAAACACACATCAGGAGCCAAAGCCCAGCAGTGTACACTGTATTTCCTCTGACTCACAGAGGCGACTGCTCGGGTCTCTACATCCATCATTTGTCCTCCTCGGAATGAGCTGTAGGAAGTGTTTGGAGGAGACAATGACCTGACAGACACATCAGATGAGTCATTTAACAGCTGCTCCACCACAAGATGACATCTTTTCTGATTCAGATAGCAGGTGAGATGTTTCACTCAAAGTTACGTAGCTGTTTTTCCTGCTCTACAGGTGAATTATAATATATCACTGAAGTCTCATGTCTTTTGGTGGAAGCTGAGAGCCACCTTGCAAACCAGCTAGCCTACAGTGACACCCAGAACTGAAGGTGTTTTTTGACAAATGGATCATTTCAGGGAGGCTCACACACTTTTACAGTCATTATTGTCTCCAGGTGCTTTACAGAGAGATCTAGACCGTAACATAGAAGGCAAATAGTGGCAGGAAAAACAGCTCTTTAGCAGGACCTGGATCCCTTCTGCTGATGGCCAGGTAAATGAGAAGAGGAGGTAGAAAAAGCAGAGGATGAAATAATGAGAAAGAAGAGAAGAAGGTTGTTATTGTTGACAAGCAAGTGATGCAGAAGTATAAATCAGGCTTAAGGGTTGGTCCTACCTACAATACATGAAGCCAATGCAAGTGTCAAAAACAGCAGTACATTTTATGCATCATAGCAGTTGGATATGTGTTAAAAATAATCTGTAATGTCAAAGAATAACAATCTGTTGGAATCTGTTATGCTTATGCAGCTCTCAGTTATGCTCTCTTCTCTCTCAAAGTCAAAGCTGTGCTTTTACTTTGAAAATCTGCTGTACCTCTGCGGCTGTCCAGCACGGCCCGGTGATGTGAGTGGACGTGAGGCTGTGATTAATGGTGGTAGTAATGGTTTAGTCAGTGCAGCATATGAGCGCAGCTAACAGCTCGGCTCTTAGAGGCGACAGTAGAGTCACCTCCTCGACCTCTGACACTTACCTCTCTCTCTCCCACACACACACACACACACACACACACACACACACACACACACACACACACACACACACACACACACACACACACACACACACACACACACATTTTTTCTGCCTCCTCTTTCTCTCTCCCTGACCCTCTTTCCTGTCTATCCTCCTGGTCTTTCTCTTAGAGCAGAGCAGCTCACGGCAGACAGGAAGCCTGGCCTTCTCTGGGTTGGGTCCATCACTGCTATGTTTTTTGTCCTAACATCAGAGAGAGTGCTGCAGACACAGAGTACAAAGTGAAGGACATTAGAACCAGTAAAGGTTACAGGGGGGAGGAAGAGGAAGCAAAGCAGGCTGGGTTGTATATTTGTTTAGTGTGAGGAGAGACACAGGAGAAGCAGAAGTTGGAATCAGGGTGATTGTTCCTTTTCATGATGCTTCTTCCATCACTCTGAGAGTTTTGTACGTTGTCACCTCCACTCATGTAAAATAATAATAGTAAAAAAAAAAAAAAACTTTTCCCACATGTGTAAAATAGTCAGTGGACATGAACAATGACAAGGCCTGTACATGGCACCAATAAAAAGGGAAGTTAACGACTGAAAGTGTGTGTTCCTCCTTTGTAAAATACCATGCAGGGCAGCAGCAGGGAACAGGAGGCTACAGGAATGTGCTCTGTCCACACAGAGAAGCAAGAAACAGCAATGATAATGAAAACCAAGCTCAGGTTGTATTTCTATCTATTCTATTTAACATAATCGTGCACACATTATTTTGTCATCAATAAATCCTCTTCTTCATCATCATATCAGCAAACAGGGCCATGATTGGTTGATTACATTTATTAGATGTAGAGCTATTAATCCACTTTTTAAATCATTTTTGCAACTATTAACATTTATATTGTAACCCCCTTTACCTTGTGGGCCATATGGTTATATGAAAAAAGGATTTATTTCTTCATTTTTGGGTATCCTCTCAAAATTTATAGTCTGGCCAGTCAAACCCATTAAATTTAGAAAAAAAATCTTTCCATTAAATATGTATCTCTCTTTCACATGCAGTTCCACAGAGCAATGAAATGAAACCAAATGTCTAAAAGATCACAAATCTGATGTTGTACAAAGAGCAGTGAACAACCAGCGTCTATGTACACACTGATGAGTAATTAGGCAACAGAACAAAGGCAGGAAAAAACAGAAGATTTCAACATAAAGCAGGAAGTGAACTAACAAAGCCCATCCAGATCATAAAACTATCATAAAATAAAACAGTAAATGAACAGTCTTCCAGATAATTACGCAGACATAAGTATTAAAACAGGAAGTAAACACAGAAGTAAACATCATCACTGTATAACAATCTGCTTTAAATACAAGATAGAATTGTTTTAGCTTGTCACATATCACTTAGTTTTGCTCCCTACTCAGTCAAAGACATTTTTATGACACATAATTACATTTCTTTGTGTGTGTGAAAGTTGGCAACAACCACTAAAAAAAGTAGCCTGCAGCAACGAGCATAGTCTTTGTGTGGCATAATTGCACTTAAGAGGAGGTGGGATAATTAATATAAACCTTTAATTAGTCCTAAGTATACAGCTTCCCTTCATTTACTTCAATCAGGAACATGTGGTCATTCCTCTTTGTGGAGAAAGTCACAGAGCAACTGAAACACATCTACAGTATAGTGCTTTGTAATCCAAGTCAAATGTCAATGGCTTATAATGGCTTAAAGCTTCCCATGGTTTGTGGTGTTATAAAATGCCTACAGCATGAAGCCAAAGGTGCCCTAGTAAGAAGGAGTATCCACATTCATGGAGAGCCAAGAAATTATCTGTCTCATTAGGCAAAGAAAAGTGTTTCAGTTGCTGTTGTTAGTGAGCGAGCAGAGAAAAACGGGTATTGCCCCGGTGCTCTGCTGAAATGAAAGCCATTTTTCTTCTTGAGAGAAGAAGAGAAAGCGACAGAGTGCAGAAGCAGAACACTGACTGTGTAAAGATTAGTTACGCCATGAGAAGCCAACAAGAGTGCTGGACATTAATGCAGCAATTTTACCTGCTAACATGAAGTGCATTACCAACGTGGTAATAACCCAGTAATAGATTTGTCACTAGTGTCCAGAGTGGAAAAAGGAAAAGTGAACACACAGATTTATGAGGTGAGTTAAAAAGAGTGGCTTTTGAGGGCAGCCTCTCATGAGAATATATGTGTTTGTTTGTGTTTGGTTTGCACTGAAGGTAACATCTATGCTCATAAATTCTATACAATTCTATAAATGTAAATGATGGAAGACCATGAGGTTTTAACCATACAGTGGCTGAAGGTCTGGCGAGGGGACAAAGTAGGGGGAAATCTCTCTACCATTTCATCCATTGAGCTCTGTGACACTAATCAGGAAAATCTCCCTGAAGTGGAGAACTTGAGATGAAACCACAAAATGTCTGGAAGGAGTTGGACTGGAGGGGGAAAAGCCTGGGGTAAGGTAAGATACGGCGAGCGGGCCTGGGCTTAATCTGGAGTGCAGAAACAGTTATGAGGAACTGCCCTAGATAAAGGCACTGATTATTGTAAATACAGACTCTGGTGTCTGATGAATCAGGCGTCTGGCTATCAAAATAAATTTCTCCACTTGGGAAAAAGAAAAATGTGAACGGTGGTGGCATGTATAGTTATAACGCTGTGAGTTTGGGTTGAAATGCTTTCATGTTGCAACGTAGGAACTGGAATGGAAGTATTAAAGCAATTCAAAACATGACCCTAATTTATTAAAAGTCATCTGTTTCTTATAAGACAGTGCTAATTAATGACCATGGTTTGGGGGTATTGAATGAGAGGCTGCGCAAATGAGAGGCAGAGAGAAGGAGCCTGTGTGGCTCGGGGAATTAAAGGACACAGACATGCTATACATTACTTACTGTCACATGTTTTAAATGGGATTACTGCTCGAGTTAGACGAGAAGGGCACATTCAAAAATCATTTGCACTTTCACAATGTTTTGATTAGGGCCAATTTGCTGTATTTTGTTTGGTGACTGGAAAAATCAGGGTAAACAAAAATAGAGGCTGAGTTTCCTCTGTGTTTACTTTAACATGGAGGGGAAGCAGCACATGTCTGCGTACCACTCATGACAGCAATTTTCTCAATCTGTGCAAGATGCATGGAAATGATTAAAAGGAGAAAATGTGCACTGTGGTGGTCACAGTTATTCTGGCAATCAGCAGGAGGAGCAAGCCCGGACCTTTTTTTTTTTTTTTAGGACATTTTTCTTGCACCTGGGACAGGGAAAGACAAGAGAGTTTTCATCACTCAAAATGTAATATAGCCTCTTCTTGTATAATATGATACAGCATAAACATCTATGGTTATCATGAAAGTGTTCACTTTAGTCACTTAAAGGTATAAACATTAGCCAAAACGTTTCTTTGTCTTTGGAGCCTCCTTCCTGGTTGGGTCTGAAAGAAGTAGCAAAGTTTGGAGTCTGGATAAAAGACCTGCACCAGACCCTTCACTATGGCAACAGGACTGTTTCTTTGTTTTGTCTCACTGTCATTGTCTAGACCACCTCCCCCTTTTGTGTCTTTTTGGTTTGACCCAATGTTCCCCTTTTGTCTCTGTTGGTTAGGTCTGTTTGATGGGTTGATGTCTGCTTACTCTTAGCCTTTTTGTGCTTTGTTGAGAGCCTAGTTGTTTGAAAGTTTGGTTTATTTTTCATTCCTTGTATTTTGATGATATTTTTTACAGAGTAAGACCAGTGCCTTTCATCACCCAGTCCCTGCCAGTTTCCTTTATATCTATATAATCAACTCCAACTGAAAGTTAGGACAAACCAACTGTAGAAGACAGTTAAGTGGCATGGAGTACCTGGAGACTCCACTCAGACAACCATCAGTCAGCTCTCTCATACCACAAAGGAACTCTTTTTGTCCTCCTATTGATTAAATCAACATGTAAAGTCTGGAGCTACACACACCAGAGAGCATCAGGTAGCAAAGAGAAAGCCACATTCCCTTCTCCACATCTCTCTCACCAAACCTTCCAACACTCACACCCCACCTCCTGCACACTGCTGAAATCCATGTTTTCACAGCTGCTACTTTCTCATACTTTCTACATACTGCAAACCATTTTATACACTCCTACTACAAGAGAATAACATTACAGAAGCCCCCAGGTACCACGGCCTTTCCACGACTCTAGATGACAAGTAACCTCATAGCTCAAGCTCATGGATGACCATGGCCTGACCGACCCACCGGACGTCCGCTCTCACCGTTGTACCAAACAAGCTGCTGTTGACAAAGAAACTTGAAGATGTCATTGCTGAATCTATAGCTTTCTACAACCTTATACCCCCCCCCCCCCAACCCTCCTCCTCGTCCAATCTAATAAAGGTCTCAGATTCCCAAAAAAGCACTAGGTCTTGGTTGACTACAAGGCTGTCAGCAGCACTTGATTTCTTACCGCCCACCAGTCCAGGCAATATATCTTTACATCAGCCTGACTAAACCTCTGCTGACGGAACGTTGACCAGTTCTGACACTAATGTAGTTTTTCTTTCGGTCTTAGCAAAGAGAACTTCTAGAAGAGAAGTCCAAAATGTAGGTCTAAAAATCTTTGATCCTTTGACATTACCTCTTGTGTCACCCATAAGTTGGTGGTTTGGTTTGATCTACAGTATTTCATCATGGGCTAAATATATTCAATATTCCCAACAATTATTTATAAAATACTGAAAAAGCTCACATGATTCATGTAACAGGTTGCCATCTTGCCAGGTCGCGAGCCACTGCACTTCAAACCAATCAGCACGCTGCTAAAATCTATCAGCACCTCTGGGCATTTTTAGGACAAGTTAGCCTGTGATAACCATTATAGACAGATGATTCATCCAATCAGCTGCCAAATCCCTTTCCAAGGACAATTCTCTTTGTAATAAACCATATGGAGTATCAGGTTACCATGGTGGAGCTGTTATCCTTAAATTTGGTGCACACCAAATGTTTGATATTTTTGACTCCTGATTGGGATGTTTCCAACTAGGGTGAGCGTCCGGAACACAGCACCAAACTTTTTTTTTTTGTACGTTTATGGATCAAAAATCATTCAAAATCGTCCTGATATCTGCGGTTTCCCATGTTTTCCCATGTTAAATTAATTAAGATTTAAAAGTCATCTTCAGCTTTTAAAGCTTCCTCAGCTTCCATTGACTTTCCTTATTGGCATTCTCTCAGATGACCTGACTAGTTGAAAGTAACTGTGACACACAGTTTATCCAATCATGTTCCAAAGGAGGACAAGGACAAACAAAGTGGGGAACAAATCATCTGACTTGTCACTCAACTTGTGATTTAAAAAAAAAGAAAAGAATTGATAGCCTTGCCAAGATGTGGTGTAAACAGGCACAGAGAATAATGGACGTTAAAAAACGGAATATACAGAGATTAAAATGTTGAATCACTACTGCGTTGTGTGTGTGTGTGTGTGTTGGCAGCTTTTTTCACACAGGTTCAAGGTCAGGGTGAAATTAAGTTTCCCTCTCAGTTGACACTGTTGATAAGGAGTCTGGGATATGTAAACACTGTTTCACTCCCATCCCCTCACCTTTGTCTTTTTTCACACAGGAACACATCACCAAAATAGGAAGGACAGGGAAGTATCACACGGTTTTTCACATTTTGAAGAGGTGTAGAGATGTTTTATCTACTCATTTCTATGTTTTCTCAAAGCAAACAGGTTAGTAGCTTTACTCTACTTGTTTTCATAGAGGTGTAAGAATCACGTACTGTACACACTCACACCCACCCAAACACACAAGCAGCAGCCTGCAGTCAGTGTAATATTGTTGGAACGTGCCTCTGGTCCTATACTTGGAGCAGCTCTGGATATTTTTAGATGAATTTCCTTTTAGCAGTTTGTTTGTGTGTCTTATATTTGACCGGCCTGTCCCGTTCCTATTTTCTATTGCTTCTTATTGCCAGTCACTTCCAGCCTTTCTGCTGACTGCTGCTATGGTTTGGCTGCACATGTGTTTGAGAATAAGAAGGCAGCATCTGCAAGGAAGGGTGTGGCAATAAAAGTCCAAAATTCACAGTAGACTGGAAGTTAATTTTAGCCTACTTGAGCTGGCAACTACCACAGAGGCCCAGCAACAAACATATAGAGGGAAATGAATGTGATAGGGTAAGCCAGAAAATGTCCCCGTGTGTGAGACAGAGACATGCTGTTGTCATATAATCTGTCATGAACGGCCAACAGTGCTGTATCACGCTATCATGTCTCTGTCTCTTTGCTGTTTATAAATGGTACATGTGACTAATATCCACTGCTGTCACTGTCTAGACACATTAAAGCTGAACATTCTCTGTCTGCAAGTGGACACTCAGTTTTTGTTTGCCGCACACACACTTCAAATATGATGCGCAACACAGCGTGCAGCACATAAAAGAAGGCCGAGGTGTGCATACTGTACATACATTAATACCAACATTTTGCATACAAAACATTTTAGGCTAACTTAGCAGTACAGCCTGAGGCCTGACACTGTCTGTCTGCCTGTCTGTTTGTCCATCTCTCTGTCAATCACTTCAGTCCAGCATAAATGCCCCGTCCAGTCTCATTAGTCACACTGCTAATCACAATAAAGGCTCTGTGTTTTTGTATTCTTGTAGGCTTTTATTGGAAACACGGCTTGTGATGGTTGACTTTTTTTTTTAATGAAGTTAACTTTTAGTTATTTAATCCTAATATAATTATGAGTTATGAGTAAAAAATCCTTACATATCACAGTCTTCCATAGAGCCCAAAACCACTTTTTGAACCAGGCTCTAAACATGTTATAAGTTGGAAATTTTAACATGGTTTGCCATTTGGCCAAATTGAAATTACAGCTGTGACTGTTCTGACTGACAGGCTCATGCACCACCTCTTTACCTGTCACTGGAGTTTAGGCAGATTGCGACAGCTACCCACAGAGACTCAAAACAGTGCTTCAAAAGCCTGCAGGTGTCATCTCAGAAGTTTCATCTATAGCATGTTGGTGAGAGGAGTATTCCTTTAGTCCTTGCATGGTAAGGGTTTGAATGTGGCGGCTGTGACCAACGCATCCTTTCAAAAAACACCGCATTTATTCAATTATACATTTCCAAGTAACATAATGGACTTATTGCCTGATGTATGATGTATTATGTATATATCATGCTTATTTTGTATTTAATTGTGGCTGGCTGTTAATGTTTGATGTATCACTTTACTTCATTTTAAATTAAAAGGCTCATTTTTATACATGTGTAAAAAACATCTGAAAACAGTATGTATAAGTGGTGTATAAGTTTTACAACCACGTGCACATCATTACGACTTCATCCCTGCAGTAACCTGACCTGAGCCCATGTGGTAAAATGTTTGTTCAAAGCCAATACTTAATAACAAGTCATGCACCAAATTGAAATAAATAAAATCTAAAGTTTTTTTTTTTTTTTTTTTACGCCAGAAACCAACAGGGTCCCAAAAATGAAGTGTTCCCTCAGTGTTTGGGTTTGTGGGCTGTCAGTGGTGGCGAGGCCTCTGGCTGTCTGCTAAAACACATTAATGCCCATCATACACAGCAGCGGTGAGGGCGTTTATAAAGCTGTTTCTTTGCCTTTTCTCTTTTTGATCCCTCTCTCTCTGGCACTCCCTTTCGCCATCTCCTCCTCATGTACCTCACTGTCTTTCCTGACAGCGGCACTATCCCTGCTTCTCACTTTGTAGGGTGAGCCTGACACCCAATACTGGCACCAGGAGTCACCTTCCATATGGCTCAAATGCCCACCACCATCTTTTTGCCCTGCAGTCACAAGACTGAGGTGGAACAGGAGGTCAGGAGAGAAGGCGGAGCTCTTGCATCAGGCAAAGGAGGTGTATCCTCTCTCTTGTGATGCTTACATAACTTTAGAACTTGTTGGGGGGCATTGTACCTCAAGGCACATGATCAAAAAACATCTCCATCTGTTTGATCAGTGTTAGACTGTTAGGTGGGCTTGACCATGACCTTCCATAAACCTGGGTGACCTCCTCCCCCCTCTTCTCCCTCTCCCACTCAAATACTGAGGATTCAGTTTCAGCATAGCCATGCAGGAGATGCATGTTAGGGTCAAAATAAAGAAGCAGTGAGTGAGAGAAAAGGAATGATTGTGATGAAAGAGTGAGTGAGCCTGAAAAAGAAGAGTCCAAAGAGTGTAAATAGAGGGATGAGGTGGCAGTGAGGAGAGGCTGAATGGTTGTTGCCTTTCTTGGGCTTCAGATGGAGAGATTAATGGTTCGTGAGGGTGTGTGTAGGTAAACTGTGTGTGACTGTGGGCCGTGGGTGTTTGCTGACTTTGCAAGACATTACCGGTACAGAAACTGAGCCCTCGTCAGACCACACACACTGCCTGTCAAAATGGTGGCCTTTGACAGACTTCCAACCTTCTCCTTCATCCATGTGGCCTTAAAGTATTGTCACAGTACTCATGATAATTTGTTCATAACATCCATATTCTAATTCAAATAATTACAGATATGACGACTTTGAACCTGGTCATTATCCAAGGACATTATTTATTGTGCTATTTTTTTGGACCTTTCTTTATCTGTTGGCTGTCCATCTAACACCATGTATAAATGTGCATCTAAAATAAACACACATTTAAAATCCTTGCATCAGCTGGCTTGACTGAACTTTTTCAGATTGCGGCTCACATTTTTTATAAACCTCTGCACAATGGATTCTTTCTCCCATCATGCATCCATACATGCACCGAATGATCAATGAGACAAAGTGAAGCATCTTGTGTTATACAGCATCTTTGCACCAATGAAGTGCAGCAGTTACGATAAGACTTTTATTATATGCATCTTGGATACAACACTGAGGTCTGAATCAGTGGGACAATGTAAGGTGACCACGATTTGCTGGTTGCAAACCTATTTATTTTGAGACAAAATTAACTGAACGCGTTAGTTTCATATCATGATAATATTATTTCGGCCATGGTGTGGAAATAAAAACAATCTGATATCGTGACAGCCCTACTTTATATGTCAGATGTGTTTACAGCTTGCTGTGATACACACATATCTACAGCATACTGTAAACCTGCTCTCTTAACACTCCACTCATACACAAAATACATGTATAGAGCTGACAGTAATTCAATCCTCTTTTCAGTAGCCTACATAACTGCTTTTATGCATGCACCTCAAACCTGCGCCCCCTGTGACCCTGCTGCCAGTAAAGGTGACACACGCTGTCACAACATCAGATTGCACTCAGTCATACAGTCGCAGCCAGCAGGGCCCCTGATGTAAGCTTGCACACATTAAATTCTTCTTGGTAACCAAATGCCGTGGGCAGTCATGCAGGAGCCAGCCTCCATCAACCCGCTGAGAGTTATAAAAAGAGCTGAGTGCAAGCAAAAGGGCACTCCCTCTCTGTGGCTCTGCTGGCGACCATCAGCTTCCAACAGTCATTCACGTCTGATAGTTAGAACAACTAATAAGGTGCTTCATTGATTTCAATTTAAACAGATTTTACATATCATGTCATAGTTAGGTGATTGTAAGTTACATGATCCAATCTCCAAACTTTCCATGAATCCAACCTTATGTTTGGATTCATGTTTGATTCCCCCAGTGTTGCATTCATCCAGAAAAAATCTGACTCTTCTGACTCTCTGAGTCTTTAGAGCAGTGTTTAGCCCTGCCGCCTCACAAGTTGGTTTGCTGGTTTGAATCTGGCTGGGGCCCTGTGGCTTTTCTCTGAGTGCTCCAGCTTCTTCCCACACACCAAAGAGGTTAACTGGGGTCTCTAAATTGGCTGTAGGTGTGACTTTTATGTGTCTGTGTGAGTCCTTTGATAGGCTGGTGACCTGTCCAGGATGTACCATGGATCTAACCAGTTGACAGCTGGGACAGGTTCCACCCCCCATCCCCCCTGTGATCCTGTTGTGCAGCAGGTTCAGGACAGGACTAAGCAATTCAATGTAATTTGTTAATGAGTCCATCAGTGTATTCAGCCCATAGAGAAATTAAACAATAAAAACAATATTGTGCTTCATTCACCTTCTCTGATTACTAAAAGTGTTTATTGATTGACTAGATTAGATTACACTACTACTCCTTTATATATGTTTATGTTTCCTTTCTCATATTATTATTAACTAACCACTAATAGCCTTAAAAAACTGGTGCTTTCATCTTCTCATATAAATATTATATGCAATAGAGTCCATCACTAGTATTCACTTTTGGTCTCACTTTAAATATTAAAATGTTCCCTATCGTTCTCATTATTTCTCAGCTCTTTGTTTTTGTTATGTAACACACCCTTTATTTCTTTCTTATGGTCCTTATAAGTTAAATGTTAATGACACAAAGAACTGTAACAACACCATCAGTTATTATTATTATAGTTCTCAATGAAAATTTGTTTTAAAAGTAACTATATAGTATTTGTTTATGTTATGCAGAGAAAAAAGAGGCAGAGAGAGATGGAAGAGTGGCAGAGCTCTGCTGCTCAGCCTGCAGTCCCATGTGGATAGAGTGTCGAGGTGTTGAAATGGCCCATTGAGCCAGAATGTCAGCTATACAGAAAAGATAGGACGGAACACCGATCTGTCCACAGCTTTGAGCTGCTGCACTGCTCTCCACCACCTCCCACCCACCCAGACAACTCAGGGCCAGTGGAAAACTTCCCACACAAACACAATGTATACACACACACACACACACACACACACACACACACACACACACACACACACACACACACACACACACACACACACACACACACACACACACACATACACA
>JAVQJX010152516.1:0-11328 GCA_036025115.1 Ambassis agassizii
AATATATATAAATAAGTCATTTCTTAGGAAATCATCATTAGGTCAAATGACGTCATCTTTGAATAAGATATTGTCAAACAAAAGTAGTTCAAAGTGTCCCAGAAAGGGGACAATTACTGGAAACAAACGATTCTTTACTTGAGCTCTGGGATGCTTAACAAATGCTACAGGAATCTACGTAAGACCCAGGCAGAGCAGGAACTCTTTGCTGCTAGCATCCTGAGATTGCATCTGACAATATTTATGCACACCAACTGCAAAAAAAGTCTAAACACCAGACACATGAATATTGCCTAAATCTGGACAGACATTAGGAACTGTTTAAACATCTCCTAAACAGACAGACGACTTTGTTTATACAGGGGAAGATGTTTCTTTTCTTTCTGCTCTCTGTGAGGGAAGCATGCAGTCACGCATGAGCGGAGAATGGTTTTTTAAATTGCATATGCTTCACATGGCACTGGGAGTGGGAGAGCAGTGGAGGGGGTTTGCGTGTCTGGCCCACCGCCAGTTGACAGCTCAGCTGGATATCGTTGAACACTCCGAACCCCCCTGCCTCGCAGCGTGTCACTTTGGGATTGTTTCCGCAATAGAAAGTTTATTCAACCTCTCTCTCTCTAAAGGCCCAGGACCGGCCATCCGTTCAGCTATTTCATCAAGGGACAGACAGGTAATTTTTCTGACAGGGCCAGGGCTGCTGCGCAATCTCTAATGAACAGCTTGATACAAGAGGAATTTTCTGACCGTTTTTTTAGCCTCAATTAATTTCGCTGTCCAAACAAATGAAGGCCACCACTTCTTGGGCGCAGCGTCTGGACACAGGGGTCGCCGTTTGTTTACACACAAACACAGCAGAGGTGAACTCTATGTACCTGTGGCCTAATGTAATGTAGCACAAGTAATATTTGAGCAGGGTTTAAAATTGTTCACATGCATCCGATTGCAATGAATAGTAACAGTAAATAGTGATACTATAACTATGAATAAATGAGTTTTGCGTGTGTGTGACACAGAAGGAGGTGTGGGTGTGGGGGGGTTGGAGTCTGAGGAGTATTCCCTTGATTATTGTGGCATGGCAAAG
Source organism: Ambassis agassizii (assembly GCA_036025115.1). Classification (NCBI taxonomy): domain Eukaryota; kingdom Metazoa; phylum Chordata; class Actinopteri; family Ambassidae; genus Ambassis; species Ambassis agassizii. The sequence continues at coordinate 1,082 of JAVQJX010152516.1, forward strand.
TTTACACAAGAATCATTGTTGAGCTCTGACCTCCTGAAAAAGTTGGTTATGCCTGCTTAGTCTGCGAGCACAGCAAAGCCCCCTGTGTGTCACATGCTTACTGGAATGCCAAGCCTGCCTACCTTTACAGCAGATTACTATGATTGACTCTGATGGCCCTCTCTCATTTCTAATTGCCCCTCTCTATGCACCCCTCCCGTCCCCACAAGGTGGGTTCAGGCTGAAGGCCTGTACACCCAGCTTGCAATCCATTAACACACACCACAGACACCAACAATTATTAATTATCAGAATAAAACCTATAAAACTCTGGTGGCTTACCTGGTCTCTCCTTGCCTGTTCCTTTGCTCTCAGCCAATTTCTGTATTAAGCTCTCCACCGATGTGTTCTCAATGTTCCCCACAAATTCATTGTGCACCTAAAAAAATTCAAAACATTTACCAGTTAACTTTCCTTGAAACTTGTTAAAGTGAGCACAGACAAGTTCCACATTTGTTGGTGAATTTGATTAATTATAATGAATAATAGACAATAGACAAATGATAATGTTCCCAGAACCTGGAGAGTCAGGGAGGAGCAGGAGGTCACTGAACAAACTGCTCTCCATAACGGACAATCCATCCCACTCCATACACACACTGTACAATAGATGAACTATATGTATTGTCAGTTTAAGACTTTGGTGGGGTCAAACTAAACTTACATAAAAACTTTTGACATCCATGGTGCTAAATGGAAACTATTACCACATGTTCCTGAGTTGAATTAAAGCCAAATTATAGGAGGATGAGATTTTACAATTTATGCAGCCACCCAGCCAGCCAAGTTGCTTGTTGTGGCTGCCGTCTTTTAGCTGCCCTTCCAGTGTGTTACTCATTGCCTGTGGACTCCATTGTTTGGTGATGGCACACTGGAGAGGCAGTTGAATGACATCAAGGGCTGCTACAAAAGTGATCTGGAAAGCCAGCCTACAGGCCAGGAAAGGGAGAGCTAGCTGTTTGGGTGCAAATGAACATTCAAAATAAAATACTGTATCTGTCTATAGAAGACTTTCAAATCACTAATTAGGGGTAATGCATGCTGAGAAGCATATGGTTTAAGAATTGCTTTCGACTGCAGACAACAGAAGTCAGGGCAAGAGTCTCCTGTTGGAAGCATTGCTTTTATGATGTACAGGAAGACAGTCTATTCTCTTAAGGGTTGCCTTCTGTTGGTATTTATAATGTTTGTTTTGTTTACTTGGCATGTGGAGACATACTGTACTTTACTGACTTCTTTTGTGTCACACTGCATCATTGTTGTTGCCACTGAGGACTGCTGATCCCCTTTGGGCAGTATCAGAGGAAGGATAGTGTTTGTTTGCTTGTTTGTTTTGGATGTGCATGTGTGCTTGTGTGTTTAGTGAGGGGGAAGTCAAAGTAGTACACTGTATAGGTATGAAGATGGAGAACAGTGGTTGACTGTGCCATCTCAACAAACCATTTAGATGTGCGTGATACTGTAAGCGTAGAGTGGCTCCACCATCAAACAAACACGCATACACACACATATGTGTCCGCCCCCCGGGCCCCTGTGGCGAGGTGGAGTGCATTAGCCTTCTGTGCCCTGGTAGGAGAGGATGTTGGAGGGGGGGTGGGAATGATGTGGGTGAGGGAGGGAGGGAGGTTGCCACAGTGAGGAAGTATGCTCAGTGCAGCACACGCAATCTGTCAGGTGCTGCTGCTATGATGGAGGCTGCGAATGTCATCAACCTGCCTGGTCCACTCTCTCTCTCTTTCTCACACACACGCACACACACACACACACACACCAACAAACAAACAAATAAACCTCGGCCCACTGAGGCTTTCACCCACATGCTCGAAACATGCATCTGCCTTCAAGGCATCCTTGCTCACACACTAATGCTCACTTACAAAAACAAACACAGCACGCACACTGACAGACACACCTGCCCTTATGCGACTCTAAAGCTGTCTCTGCTCTGCGAATAACACTCTGAACTTCTCTGGACTCACACACGAAATAACATCCCTTTATAAGGCATTTTCCTTCCTTTACGCTACTCACTTCTCTCTCTTGTACTTTCATTCTAACCCACTAATCTTTCATGCGCACTGAGCCGATACTGGCTCAAAGTTGTCTCACTATATTTTCACAACAAACATGACCACTTCTTGTTTGTTTTTGGGAGGAGGCATTCATTACAATATTATTCAAAGTGTCTGAAAAATCTAAATAAATATTTTTATACTACATGTCTTGCACTATATGCACTTATGCCAGTCTCAAACTCATGAGAATACCCTGATTCTGCATCCAATGGTTTCCTCAAAAGTGAAAATCAAGACAATTCCTAAAATAAAAGACCAATATAATTCATTGTATTTCTCTTTCTCTGCATGTCTGTGCATGTCTAACTTGGGCTGCTGTCCACTCTGAACAGGGTGCTCTAATGACCTCCTGTTGAAAAAAAGGTATAAATAAATAACGCCTCTGTGTGCCTCTGTCTGTGTGTTTGAATGGCTGCCGCTGGGTTTGGTGACTAAGCGCTGTTGCAGCAGACTTGTAACTGCTCCCTGCCTCCCTTTCCTCCCTTCCTGCCTCACACCTTATGAGATAATTGTATTCCACCATGATCGGATCTGGAGAGTCACAATATCTAGTTTTTTTTTTGTTTGGAAAGACTGAGCACCTGTCTATTGTCAGTGTTTTAATGTGTTTCAGCAACAGGCAGCAGCACAGCACATCCCCTGTTCAGAAGCAGGAACTGGGGCTGAATGGCCTGCAGTAGCCTGTCGCTCTGCATTCTTTCCAATTCGCCGCAGGAGCTGCAGGCTGAGACCGAGATTCTCATGGTAGAGCAGTGTCGCCCTCTACAGACTTCAAATGTACTACTTCAGTCAGAGATGAATGGAAACAGCACAGCAGACTGAAGCTAGTCTTAAGTTTATCTGCATGGCACCAATAACTATGATTGCTAGATAAATAAATGAAAAGAAATCTCCGGTTAACATCGAGTACTGATTGATACAGTTCTGAATGATGTTTGAAAGACTTTGCAGTTGCCATTTTCTAAAACCTAAACACACTTCATCCAGAAACAAAGAGGCCTCTGCTGTACTTTTAACTATCACACACAGTATCTGGCAATTGTCTGTACTTCTGGAGGTGCTTTCGATAGGCTGACAGGGAGTTTTGATCAGTTTTTAATTGCTTGGCATAAAAGGATAAATGGACCATTTCCTGCTCCTCAGTTAAATGATTAGTGAGATCAAAGAAAACACTAATTGATATGACACAGAGTGAACCCAATGAGCAGAGCCTCAGGTCAACGAGACACCTACTCCACCCACAGGAATGTTTGAGAGCATATATGTGCCCACACTCACCTCTCCTATCTGAATGTTTGTTTCATCCACAGACTGTGAGTATGACTGGATGATCTCCTTCATGTGGAGGATGTGGTTTTCTTCTATGTCCTGGAATTTCTGTAACACAGGAGGGATCATGGTTATGGCATGGCAACAAAGCTGACATAAAAATGAACTGCATGCCAACAGATCTACATTATGGTGTCGGACATAAAACAATGGGGAAGACTTTCTTCTGCATGTGTGTGTTGTGTTTGGGTGGTCTACGGTTCTCAAAACAGGGCTCTTTCACAAGAGTCAACTGTCTGGTCATGACATACACTGATGGAGATTCATTTCTCTTTAAGTGCTGTACGATCACGACGTCGGCATTCACTTACATTTGTCTGACTCTAGGCTTTTGGGGTAAACCAAGAAGAAAATAAATAATCATCACAGTGTGTATAGAGAGGAAGATGAGCCTTCCTAACCACAAAAAACACTCAGATAAAGAGCCTTTTCACTTCTGCATCTACGCTACAGAGACAAGCACATAAATTAGAGGTTCGTGTGTTAGCAGGATAACAGCTTGCATACGCTCACAGACACGCCCACAAAATGGCCAAAGAGAACACACATGTAGTGATGTCAGAGAGCACATGTGCAGAGTGTTTATAAGATAGGTCCACATGTGCTGAATTGGAGATGAGCCGTAGACAGTGATCCCGGGGAAAAGATCTGCTACGCTACTTTCTCCAAAGGGGAAAAAACAAAACCGCCGGACTAACTAGAACCAGTTCTGGTGGCAGAGCTCCTGCGGCACAGGAGGATATAGGGTTCAAATTCTGTTGATCTGATTTTAATTTGGAGTTTATCTAATCAGTCCTTCAGATGGATCCAATCAGGGATCTCTTCGACGATTCCATTACAGAGGAAAAAACACAATCTGGAGATGATACATACATGGAACAGGCACACGTAGGCCTGACAGATTAACACAATTAAAGTGTTGCATACCACAGGGATAGACAAAAGACAGAGTTTTGTGAGCACCTATTTCATTATATAACACTCAAGGGGAAATCACAGTACCTGTGCAGTTTCTGCCATCTTCTGTTCAAACTCCGACTTAGCTGTGGCATATTTCTCCACATATGATTTATAGCTCTCTGTGGCTTTTTTTGCTTTGACTCCAGCCTGCAAAGTATAAACAAACAGATAAAGGGCTATCATGAGCTTCACTTAACATCTGAAGGCAAGAGGCTTTGGGAGTTCAATTTTCTGTATAGACTGGATCATTAAGGCACTTCGTCATATCTTATTGCCATGCTATAATTATGAGTGTGTGACCTCCCACCTTATCCACATCTCTCTGGGTGGCCCCCTCTTTGCGAAGGCGCTCCTGTTCCACAGTTTTGGCATTGTAGATCTCCTTGGATTTCTGCAGAGCCTGAGAGATGGACTGAATGTTCTGGACAGCCTCCAGGGTGGATGCCACTTCTTCTTTTGTCTAAAGAAAAAGCCCCATACATTTTGTTCAATAACTACTCTAACAACATGTGCAAGTGTCACCCATTGCACTAATCTTGCTCTCGGCATAATAAACAGTCAGTACTTGTCCTGAAATAGCCTTGTTTATCATGTGAGGTTGACAAGAAATAACAGATAGAATTTCAATGCAGACAATGGTTCTTTATGGCTCTTGTAAAGTACAGCTCCTCTGTTTAATAAAGACTGCTTATGAATGTATGCACAGTACAGCAGGAAACAATTACAGCTATATGCTAACTATTAAAATGTATAGAACGCTGCATTTGATCTGAACACAGCGTTTGCTCAGTTTATATATTCATATCAACTTCAATAGTTAACAAACAAAAAGGAGAGTTATAATCAAAGGATAATGGCTTATAATTATGAAGCAGAAGTAAAAGAGTTTTGAGGCTCTTATTACACGCAAATGCAATTAAACTCTGAGTGATAATGTAGATAGTTTGTGTTTTCTGCCATTTCTGTTCTGAGTAAAATTGCAAGTCCTCGCTGTCCGGATATATTTGTAACACTGGCTGTTTTTGCAGTCATCCGCTACATCACTCTCAGGGGCTTAGCAACACTACAGGAAGGTGCTCCTTCATACAGCAGGGTAAGGACATGGGCAGCTGAGCTCAAACATGGCCCCTGTTCTGAAAGGTGGTTTTGCTTCAATTAACTCCTCCCAAGATGTAGAGAAGAAGAAGCTCAGATGTTGCCAAATTGACATTTCTGACCTCGTTGCTGTTGTGAGTCACTGTCTCAAAGTTGTGGATTTCAAAGATGAGAATGGTTGTGTTGAATTTACATAGGCATTTTATCAGCAAGTTAGCGAAGTAATAAAAAGGGAGAAGGCACAAGAAGAGTGAGGATATGACACAGAGAAGACCAGGCAGCCTTTTTGTCAAGCTGCAAGCACAAACACAACTCCATTAATTCCAAGCTCTTATTTTACTTTGTGTTCTGTGGCTTCATGCATGAGATATGGGTTGATAGTGTGTCTCGGCAAGTAAGGGAAGGGAAGAGAGTGAGGTGTAAAAATTGCTTGGTAAAATAACAGTACAAGCCAAGTTTTCTCAAGATGAAACGCATCTCTACATCTCTACACACATCAGCAGCAGCACTAAATATAATCCTACAGCCCAAATGTCCATGCCAGTTTCTTCCGTGCCCACACCCCCTTACCTTTTTGTGTGCTTTGGCCTGCTCTTCTATGTACTTCTGAACCTCTTTTATTAATTCTTGTAGTTTCCGCACCAGCTCCATGTGACAGCTGGCCAGCTTTTCAGTTGAGGTCTTGAACACATCCCACACTGGTGCAAAAGTTCTGAGTAGAATAAAAAAAAAACAGAAATTAAACTTAAATTCACATTGGTTAAGTCTGGGTTTTTCTTCTGGGGTGGAAAGCTACACAGGTGTTTGCACTCACCCAAGCTGGGAAAAGTTGCCAGCAGACTTGGCAAGTTTGGTCATTGAGCGGGCATAGGCCTCTTCAATTGTACTCCTAGAAGAGAATTTATACCACATTGATTACATGTTATGTCATTTTGAATTATAAAAAAATGAGGTGTCAAGTAACCCTAAGTTTAGATTACTGTGTCAAGACAAAGAGATGTCCAAAGAGATGTTGTGTAGCATAATAAAGTCATTTGCAATTATTCTCTAGCTCAAAATGGGCCAAAAACGGGTCACTGCCAAAAACGTACAATTTTCAACATAAACATTTGACCACATGAACTCTGTGTGGGCAAATAAATGTGGCTTGGCATGTAATTTGTTCATAAACCACATGCTGAAGATGACAGAGAAAGAGTTTCTTGCTTCTCACAATTTCCCTGTTAATCCGTTTATTCTGCAAACAAAGACAAAAAAAACAAAAAAAAAAACAGCCACACCGTTGCAGTGAAAGCCTGAATTATGCATGTCTCATTTAACCAGCCTCTCGCTGTCTCTCTGCAGACATGGCACAGGAACAAGGTCAGACAGGGGGAAACAGGACAAACGTGCATGGTCACACATCCAACACAGGCGCACGCACGTACAGGTACACACAAATATCCCACACATAGAGGACGCTAACACGCTAGAGATGCATTATCAGCTGCGCTTCTACCTCTACATCTTTGTGTGAGCCAGAATGGAAGTTTATTTATACTTAATCATGTTCTAAATACTGCCTGAGGGCTAACAGTCACTAAAACATTTTAACAAAACCTAAAATAACTTGTAACTAAATATTTTCCAACAAGTACTGCTTTTGTACTGCTCTATCCTCCCATGATTCAATGATCAAAGGGAAATGTGTTGAAGTCAATTGTGTATACTATAACATGTATGTTGTATTGACAGTTCAAAGCCCCAGGAAAAAATTAATCATGTCTACTTAGAACAAACCATTGATACAATTAGCAGGGTATTAAATTGGCAAAAAACTATTGAGTGCACAAAGCCCAATTCCCCACCAGAGGGAGCCATAGAGCAGTTTTTGAGAACAAGAGAAACCAAAAGTCTCAAGTCTGAAGTGAAAAACTCAATCCAGTTTGGAAGCTAAACCATTAACAACAAGCCATTTTAAACACCGTCCTAAACACTGAAACATTTAAGTGTTTCAGTGACTGAGTGCATTCTTCACAGTTTGGTGGACACTGGAATTCACCGCTGCCATATATCATGTGGCCAGTTATAAACACACACAAACAAGCTAATCTTTATGGGAGTGGGAAGGATTTGAAAAGAAGCTGTTATTAAGGTATTATCAACCTGCAGACACTGGTGGTGTGTAACATAATGCCAAGTTACAGGGAGGCTCAGGGATAAGCTTATTCAACAAAGAAGTTAAGTTTGCGTAATATTTACAATGTGCATGTGAAACAAACAGGCACAATCAGGGTGGATCTTGGTAGCAGCCAGTATCTGGGAGTTATAAGCACAATTCAAGGAAGTTGAACAGCAGGTGTTGAATGCACATTTAAATACCAAGAAAACCACATGGAATGGAAGAATGTGTATAGAAGAGCTACATGCTGTAAAACCATTTGAAATGTAATGCGTTTTAGATCATTTTCATAGCTTTGCCTTACCTTTCTCTGATGAAGTCTGTCAGCTCCTTAGTGGAAATTTGGCCATGCTTCATGTTGTGGTAGAGTACGTCGAAGCCATTATTTTTTTCCCCCTGTGTTTTTAATCAATGCAAACAAAGATTAGCCACAAGGAAAACACACAAGTTCAACAAACAACCGTTCCTATACCAAGTTATTGATCCTAACATTACCGTGAAGGCTTTTTCTAGGAGCAGGATTCTCATTGCCTGCATAGCTTCCAGCTGAATCTGCAGCAAATTCTGGTCAATCATACTCATCTTAGCCATGACAGTTTTCTTTTAAGATAGTGTAAAACAGCAGGAGACTGCTCTAATGCAAAAGAGGAGATAGCGAGCCGTCAGTCTGTGTTGTTGTAACCATGCCATTGGGTTACAGTGTCAAGTTGCACCAATGCTTTAAAAATGCAAATGCAGCACTGAATAATTTATATGAATGAAAATGTTAGCCTTTAATACAAAGTCTGCTAATAATTACAATATGACTTCTAATAACAGATATATAATTTGTATTCAGCTTGAATAAAAAACTCTTATTGAAGGACACTTGGTGTAGTAATCAAGTGGGAATGTGAGCTATTATTCTCATAGACTTCAATACCTAGATCTGACTTAAAGTCTCCCTCTTCTGGTCATTATAAAGAAAACTCAAAGCTCATTGCACCTCACCTTTTATCCAGGCTACATAAAAAAAAACACAAAATACTTGCATCTTACACACTGGCAGGTAACTCTGACCGACTATGGGCAGCAGAATATATCAATAAATTAAACAGAATCACTTCATTTCCATTAAATAAACATCAGGTGACCTTTGCAGATCATTTGTTTGGAGTAGTTAAGGTACTGAACCCTGGCCTACCTAATTACTTTACTTAAAGGCCTCCATTTCTGAGAACAGAAAGAGATGAAACTCATTACTTCCTCATTAGGCCGTCTTATTAATGCAGGAGAAAACAAATAAACTGTGGTCTGAATCTAGGATGTGCCCTAATGTTAAAAGTTAGAAAATGTGAGAAAAAATACATTATAAACAACAACATGACCGACACGTAAAGATAAATCCAGTAAATCAGTAGCTGATAACTGATAAAACATAGACTGAGGCTGATATAAACACACAGCTGTTCATCCTCATTATTGTATTCTGTAAGCCAACTGCTTCACCTCAGCCTGTCACAGATATTTCCTAGTTCCTGTAGTTCCTACAGTAAGCCACTGTCAGCAGTTTGGACTACAGACAAAAAAGTACAATACTAGCTCCTATAGCATGATGACAGAGCAAATAAATACAACATGAAAAAGGTGTTTCTCTAGGTTGCAGCTGACTGGCCTACATTTTACGTCAGTGAGCAGACCACTGAGATGTGTTTCCTGTTGTAACAAGACGACCATTAAAAAAGGTAGCTTTAACCAGCAAACAGCTTGATACAACTACACGTGTTAGGTGTCAAGGTGGTGAAATACAGAGGCTTTAAACTACGACGCACAGAAAGTGTGACACACAATGACAATCCTGGCCTATTGGTCTACAAAACAGGGAAGTGAGCAATGTAAATGCAAACACGCAGAGCAGAACGGCAACAGGAAGAAGGTCCATTCTGTGTTTCTACAACTATGTTCATGTGGAATGTGATATCAATGAATACAAAAGAAAAATAAAAACAAACAGAGGAAACGGCTAAGGGCGGTTTGGACATTTCACAACTTTCAATGCTGGAATTGATTGTGAAAACCTTACAAAAGCTACACCCATAAACCCAAAGGCATCAACCTGAACACATGTGAAGGATGCAGAATTTCAAACTGTCTTTTTACTAATGTGAGCAGCAGAGTGGACACCAGAGCGCTGCAGTTTCTCAACGTCATCTGGAGACTCATTGATGAAAGCCCTCGTACAGAGTGCTTAATATTCAAACCACACATTGAAAAATTCAAACTGTTTAACTCTTTGGAGTTGAAAGGATAATGAGAAGGTAGCACACGTCAACCACAGTTTGTTTGAGCAACAGCACAGACAGCTTCCTTATTCATAATAAGAGAGTAAACAGCTATTCAAAATTAAACCAGTGCCAATATTACCAGTTACATCCTGTTTTTTAAACCAGTAATTTAATATACAGCTTAAGGTTATATAGAGGGTTTTGGAGAGGAAGCAGCTCTTTTCTCAGAAAAAAAAGGACCTTGAACTGTGACTGGGAACTGCAGAGGGTTCATGGAAAGTTAGGATTATTATGCTAACAAAGGATTAACACTGAAGAAGTGGA
>JAVQJX010152520.1:0-14200 GCA_036025115.1 Ambassis agassizii
TTTGTCCCAACTATCATATCCCACATATTTCTTCCACTGTTTAAACCAGTGACTGTCCACTAGGTACCTGCAAAAAGAGCAATCAGATTACATCAGGTGTAATAATGCAAGGTGTGCCACAGTTATGTCAGCTTACAATGCTCAACCGTAATGTACAGTTTTCTGGAACCAACTTTTAAGGCTAATTTGCTGCCAGTAACCTAAACGAATACGACTTCTGGATTATTACACTAACAGAGTGACAGTGGTAACTGTAGCCTTCTTGAATCCGAGTTGAGTTCAGGTTGCTGCACGCCTGGCCAGCTGGCTCTGTGATTTTGACAGGTGGTTCCTTTCCGACTCCGCCCTGCTAAAGTCGACGGATGAACCCACTGACTGACAAACCACTTGGAGCGTCGGTATTCTAGCCAATTAGCCATTAGCCTGCTAACTAGCCAAGTCATACAAACGGCATGTGGGCGCACTGAACCCGTGGTAAGCGGATGTTAATCTTTAAGCGGTGACTAGACCAGTTACAATAAAACATTCAAATGACATGCGTGCTCTGATATTCTTGACTAAAGTGAAACAATTAGCGTTAGCTAATCTGCCGCTAGCCTGCCAAGCTGACACACATGAAGCTGACAGGCTGCCGTTAGCTAGCTCTGAGCTCACTGTCAACACGGCCCGTCCGCTTGGCTTTCCGATCCTTCGTGGCGTTGACAGCCTCGGCAGAGCAAGCCGACAAACACGCAGTACAATTAAAAAGATTTCAGCTTAAATCTTACCACGTGTCTCCCTTTCTTAACTGTGTTTTCAACAGTGCCGCGACCTCTCCTCTCTGAGTATCCAGATCAGCCGCTCCTCCTTCCGCCATCTTTCTTCAGACATCACCCGTTGCATGCTGGGAAAATTTGGGGCGTCGATCAGGGACGTAGAGAGCCACGGCACTGAATTAGCCAATCAGGAGCTTACGGGAAAAGTATGACCCCCAGCGGTAAAATTCTAGAATATTGTCCAAGAAGTGCTCTATCATTGCATTGTGGCCGCACCGTAGGCTGATGTATGTCTAATAATATTGTATACTTCACACTTTTTGAATTAATATTTTTAAAGTATAAGAATATAGTGAACTATTGAGTCAACCACTTTTAGTTTTAATTCATTTTTTAAAACACTGCAATTAACAGATATTTTCAATAGTCTACCTTGTGGAAATAAGTAGGCTAAATACGTGAGAAACGCAGTGCGCGATTCAGTCTGCTGGGGGCAGCTGCGAGTCCGATGATTGGATTCATTCGTCCTGTAATGTTTCATTTTACCATACCGACTTATGATTAATTAACTTGAAAAAGTTGCTTGTGCCTTTAAACACACCTGTTGGCCAGCTGTTCACGTTGAATGTCATCACCCCCCCCCCCCCCCCTTTTACCACCACCAACACACACACACACTGTCTGCATTCGCAGCGTGGAGGAGCGGCTGTGTGCAATAAGTGCACCACTCGAATAGGAAAAAAGGAAACCAGCGTACATTATACAGCAAATAATTTACAACAATCTTTTTTTTTCTCTTATTCCTTTTTCTTTATTTTATTTTATTTTGGAAAGTTCAGTTCAGGTTATATAACAGACGTCTACCCTATTTTTACGCGTAGAAATATCCCCATTTAGGCTACAACCTCCCTACTCCTGCCCTCAGCAGATGGCGCTCCCTCACAGCTTCTCACTCTCCTTCTGGTGTCTTGGAAACCACTTGGAGCGGTACCTCTGCATTTTTTCCCAATCTTTGCACGTGCCTACACCCCGTCCTGGCGTTCCCCGCGAATTTTATCCACGCAGATCCGCCACATCCACTCATTTCCACACTGCCTGACACACGGTGTCCGCAGAGGAGGAAGAAGACGAAGATGAAACACACACACACTGTCATGTCCCGATGGATTTGTACGCATTTCTGCGCTTTGGAATCGAGCGGATTTGATACCAGAACAACTTTGTTTCACGACGCAGAGACAGAAGCAGACAACAATAGATTATAAAAGAGAGACTGCTGCTGCAGATGTGCTGCACGCTGAAGAGCCTGTGTGGGAATTTGTTTTCCTTTTTTCTCAAATCCAACTAAATCCTGGTTACATTGCTTATATGGAAATACACATGTGGCATTGTATTTTAGACTTGTACGTAGCCTGCTTTTAAAATTTGTGTTTTATTACGCAGCGGCCGCAATGTTCATATTTTTAAAGACATTAATACAAATATGTGTCTTGTTTCGTTAGAAATTGTAAAGATGGTGGTTACTTCTTATGAGTAGCCTAAAAGAATATTTTCATGGCTGCATTGAGTGCCAAATTGTTGTGATAATTTGTTTTACTCCTTTAACTTATGAATATTTTGATCACTTTTTAAAAAATAAGTGTATGTTGTGCTCTGGTAAAGCCGTGTATTCCGCTGTCTCCACGGAGAGCCACGCCGTCCTCACCTGCCATATGCCATTTTTCCTTTAGGTCATCTGAGGAGAGCGGCGGGTGCAGGCAACATGGCATAGGTACAGGAGGTGTGTTTTTGCCCTCCTTTCCGTGCTTTGGGTGGGGTTTTTGCCTCGCTTTATTGCGGCTTCGATTTGGTCGCGCGCCATTTCCCCCCGTCCGTGCGTAAAAGCGCACGGAGTAACCCGAGATAAGACGGGTTCTGACTGGAACGACCACGAAAGGAAACAGCACCGGGGCCAGGCGCTGGTTGAGGTAGTAGTTTGTGCTGTTGGTCGGGTTGTCATATTACCCCTTGTGGAGATGACTGCGCAATCTACTGCCTTGCCGGCGCTGGTGACTTGCAGCAGAGGATCGACATGAAGGGACCCCAGTGTTTGTAAACAGCGATGGAAAAAAGCAAATCAAGCCATGAATAGAAAAACACACGCAAAGCTTCTGTTTTCTGCTTTTTCATTTAAATAAAGTGATTTTGTTTGCAATCATTTTGTGGATTTCTTCTGTTCAACCCTAATTTTGATTCACTTCACTTTGCTGTGTGACGCCTCCATTCTGTTGTTGCTTCCTGCAAACTGTTCGAAATTCAGCGAGCACTCTCTGCTCGCACTAATGAATCCCTCTGCTGTCCGCACACAGCCTAACTAGTCTTTTGGAGGCCAGCTGACCCTGTTTGTTAGTTTGTGCTTCTCCACTAGAAGAACCCAGGGAATACAAACAGCATCAACAATATCGATCAGCTTTTCTTCTGCACTCTTTTTTTTTTTAATAAGACAAACGCCTCATATTTTTTTTACATTGATGTTTAACATTTATTGTTTTTCATTTCTTGGATAAGAAACACTGAAGGTAAACCTTTTTACTTTTTTGCACCCAAAGTCAGAGTTGCACAAGAAAACATTAAAAATATCTTTTCATTATATAAAATGTACATTTCACATTCACAAACATAGGTGGAGGGTTGCACAATGGTTCTCCACTTCAAAACGCCCTCTTTGCTACAGAAAAAAACAGTCTCTCAGGTTAATAAAAGGTAAATAAAACAACAGCATTGATGAGGGTCACAATATAGAAAAAAAGAGTCATGCTGAAAGGACACAATTCAAGTCTAAGAACTTCCTGTACGCATCAGTCCACACCCACATATCTACAAATGTAATAGGGGATCCCCTTCCAAGCCGTTTCCATGTTACAGTTGAACCTGAGTTGATGCAGCAGATGGGTGGCACGACAGGATGAGAAAAATAAAACACTTTGTTCACATTCATTTCAGAGAAAAAAGGCGTAATGACAGAAGGATGAACATTCTTTGACCGCTTGCCCCCCCTCGTTCACAACATTCGCTCTTATATAGGGGCCAGATGACCGCTCTGCTCAACTATGAGCCAAGACAAAAGACGAGGTGGCATCAAACAGCACGTCAGGTCAGAAAATACTGTAAGCTTCAATAAATTATTAGCGAGTTTGACATAATAATGTCCCACAGTAAAGAACTTTAAAATAAAAGGTTTCTTCTTCATGGAATGAACATGAGGATCAATGCACCATATGAATGTCAGCTGAATGTAAACGGCTGCTGCTTGTAGGAGCAATAATAATAACTGTAAAAAAAAAAAAAAAATCATTGATATGAGTGATCAATAGTCCATGTAACATAATGGCACATGACTTTAAAAATGTCTGTCTCTCCGCTACGTCGGTTACTCTGTGGCGAGTTTATTTCATTGAATGGTGATCTTAAAAGAGTCCGACGTTTCCTGTTTCAGAGAATAATGGAGCAAATAAATGTGCATTTCCCAAAGTGTTGAACCTTTCGACACAACAGCGTCCTTGTCTTACCTCCACTCACTTCTATAAAGTTGGGACAAGACAAAGTAAACATATGCTACACCAAAAACATCCACTACAGAGGAAATGACTCTAGCCCACCGCCATGTTTTCCTTCTTCTTTTAAAACATGCAGCATGGGAACTTAAATATTGAATTTTTGGATCCTCCAAAATGCTACTTCTTTTGTATAGTAACCACTATTGGGCTAAGACTCACTTCTCAACTCAAAAAAAGTGCAAAAACAGCACATGGTTTGGTTCCATTTTCTGTTCGCCTTCCTTCATCTCATCCTTTAGCTCTCATGCTAAATGTCTGGGATGCTAATAACTCCTAAGGGAAAAACTTCATAAATATATGCGTGTTAGTTTAGCACATTTACATACAAATAACATTGTCACCATCTCTTTGATACATTACATAAATACAAATTCAGTCCATATAAAACCATCGTTTATCGTCCCAGGCCCTGTGTGCACGGACACACCTGACCTATCCCTCCATCAAGCATCTAAAACATGCAAAACTTTTTAAAGCAAGAGAGCTCTCGGGCTTTTTTTTTGTTCAGATTGATTGTGTTTCATGATTTTCTTTTAAATTAGTATTATTTAATCCTCCCTGCTGCAGGGAACATTCACATCCCTATCCTTATTTCACGGCTCCTTGGTGAATTATGAGAGTCAGACTAAAGTGCAAAGTCATTTAATCTAATTTAATCTGAATTTTAACTTTTTCAGGGCACAATTTTGAAAACTATCTAATTTGCCAAGAGAACAGACACCATTTTCTTAGCTGTAACTCTGGATTAGCCTATAAAGATCATGCTACATCTGAAAATACAGTTGTATTTTATGTCATTAGTAGTGCTTTTAGTTGTTTCCATCTTGTCTTGATTTTATGCTAAGCTAAACAAAGCTAAGGGTTTTTCTGTTGCTAACGTCCAATTTAACAGGAAGACAAGTGTGGTATCAATGATCTCTCAGTCTCGTCGAGAAGAGGACCTGAATCAAGTCAATTCATGAATTAAATTAGTATCATGGTATTATTGTCACAGTAAATGAAGGCTTGTGAATCTCTTTTCCTCTATGCCCTGTGTGTCCCTTTGGGAGCAGCGATCCTTCTGAGCCACACTGTGGCAAAACAGAAAATGCAGCTGACCTGTCAGCTTGGTCCGTGTTCTCAAGATGAAGGAGGTATTTTTTTTTCTTCAATAAACAACTTGACTGTACAGTATAATAGAAGAAAACAGGAGCATAAGAGAGCCAAGTTGTACAGCATACATGAGAGAAAGAGCAGGACGGATAGAGAGCTGTTCTTCACTTTGGAAGAGCATTCACTTATTTTAGCTGTCAGATATCTGCAGAAGTTCAGGCTGCCATCACTCTGTGGATCTTACTATATCGGTAGTAGTAGATTCATGACAGATTACCTCATCCTGTGTGTACGTTTGCCTGAACTCCTGCAGAGAAATGAAGCATCAACAAAGCTATGTTCCACTTGACTGAACCTGCATAAGGAAGTGAATAAAGGAGAAAGGGATTCAGGACTCAGAAGTCCTGTTCAGTCTACCAGCTGGCGTGAAGAAGAAGGCCCCTCAGGGCTGCCGGTTGCCATACATCAAGGGTATGATGAAGACGGAGATGTCGTCTCCGGAGCCCAGGCGCTCATTGGTGATCCTCCAGCCTCTGTCTCTCAGTACACCACGAGCTCGCATCACCAGGTCCTGGGCTGCCATTGTGTACCTGTCAATAGAGTAATAATGAATTCATTTATCCAAAAAATATCTTTAAAAAAATAGTCTTTAAATGAGAAAAATGAACCTGTGCAGGTCGTCAGGGTCACAGTTGGCTAGGAAGGTGGTGACAGCTTCAGCTACTTCCTGGTTTGAGAGGACGTCCCAGAGTCCATCTGTTCCCATCACCAGAACGTCATCGGCTCCGTGCTCATACTGGGTCAGGTTATACACCTTCACCTGATGTCATGAACCACAACACGTCTTAGTTTCCCTGCTGTAATATGGAACTGATGAACTGTGTGACAGTGCAGTGCGTACAACAGGTGAAACTGTAACACTATTTGAACTTCAGATGTGTTACTAACACACCACTGGAGAGCAGGAGCTGCTGCAGCTTCAGTACATCTCTCAGGCAGCACAAAGCACAGCACAGTGACAGTGAGAAGTCTGCAGCCATAATGAGAGCGTGTACAGCCTGTCTCTGCAGAAAGCAGCTCCTCTAGTTTTCTTTGTCTGAGCAACAGCAGAGGATCACTGACTGCACTATACTATGACAAAGTACAGCTCAGGGTCAGATCTCTGTGTGCAACAGTGTTATATTCAACAACAAAAGTGACCAGATACACACTAAAATAAGCACAAACATACTAAGGTAAGCTAAACTAAACGCACATAAAGTGAATGATTTCCAATGATCACTCGACGAACTCCGTCAGTCTGCACGTACACTTCACACAGCGTGATATTTCCATAAGTCGGATGAATTCAATGCAGTTTTCCTTTACAGAAAGCACTGTGAGAGCGCTGTTTGTGAGACGAAGAGATAGACGCAGAGTGTTGAGAGGAGTTAAGACTTCCATGTGAACCTGCCATGAACCCACAGTATTAATGAATTAAAGATCAGAGCACAGAGCTCTGGGAGGGGAAGAAAAAAAATGGCAAAACTCTGGAAGACAAACTACGCCAGGAGATGAAAGCGCTTTGAGAGAAGCAGCAGCAGCAGCAGACAGTCAGACAGGTGAGCTCAAGTTCTCCCGCGGCAGAGGACGCCGATCAGACGGAGAGGAAGAAAACACTACCTGCACATTTGTCATGTGATTCTTTCATACATGGCGACGACAAAGATGAGACAACAGAAAGAGAAGAAATTTATTCCAGTTCTCAACTTCTATTTCTTTATGCTTTGAATCGACTTCTTACCTCGGGGACACAGGACAGGAACGGCTTGATGTAGATGTTGGAGTCGTGAACTTTTAGGTCATGGTCACCCAGACCGCGCGTCACTCCTATGGTGGCCAACACCCGCGCCTGATAAAAAAAAAGTGAAGTGAATGTGTGATTTCTCTCACACAGGCAGACAAAACTTCATCTGCACACTTGTGAATTCATCAGTAACAAAGGCGAGAGGCAGGACCAGAAATAAATTGGTTGTAGTACAACGTGATACATTTTTGTTCTGCTTTAATTTGGTGGTGCTTTTAGACAACAATCAGACACGTACAGTCAGGTGAGGACGTTGCTGGTGCCGTTTCTCTGATGATATTTTTCCTCCATGTGTGCAGGTGAGGGTGGCAGTGATTATATGATATATGCAACACTGTCATGAGCCTGTTTAAACTAGTCTTTTAATTATTGACTTCCTGCCTTTAATCCCTTTGTGAAGGCTCTTTGTTGTGGCCGTTCTTTGACTTCAGCTGCTCAATACATCCGACAAACACTGTGTGGTCGACAGAGGCTGCTTTCCTTTTTGATTTAACTTCTTGTTAAGTCTCTCTTTGCATCAAACCCAACTGATTGAAAATATGAAACAAACCGGATTTCAAGGAGTTTTGTGTAGTTTATTTGGAGTATTTTTCTTCTTCTTCTTCAATCCCACTGGGGAGTCACTTTGATTGAAAGAGAGAGAGAGGACTGTCATCTCCCAAGTGGTGTGTGTCTCCTCTCTCTAGTCATGGTGTATGCTGACACACACACACACACACACACACACACACACACTGTGTCACACATCAGAGACCAAGTGTTCGCCCACTCTCTGGGAGGTTGGCCGACTTGTAGTCAGTGTGTGTGTGTGTATGTGAGAGAGACAATTTTGAAGAAAACTGCACAAGAGAAGGGGCACATACACACTCGTACAGTAACACACACACACACACTTACCTTCTTCCCTTCTCCATATATGAGTGGAAACTTGAGATCTTCATCCTCTAATGTCTTGTAGGCCCTGTGTGTGTGTGTGTGTGTGAGGACAGAAAAGAGAAGCAGACACAGGCGAATGAGCATCCTTTTCATCCATGTTCTCATCTACCTCGTTTCTAGAGGGGGAGTCGCTCAATTATGTGCCTGTCAGTGCCAAGCTGGTAAACATAGGGGAGCATTTAGCAAGAATCCACAAATTTACGAATCGATGTCGGTCCTTTTAAATAAAACTCGTTTTTTTTATCATTGTGCGTCCATTGAGGAAATATGTCTTTACACAACAGAAAATCTAACACGAGCTGGTTGTTTTTTTCCTGTCTACATAAATATGGTCTGCAATAATATAACCATGATGAGAACACAGGTGACAAACGAATACATGCTTGCGTCTCTTGAGTGCAATAACAAATGTTTTGTTTGCTGTTGAAAAATTTAGTGAGAAAACACAGGAGGGGGGCGCGTGGAGGGAATCTGAGAATGCAAACAACAAATCGTTGAAATGGGGAGAGATGATCTGAAAACTGACTTAGAAATGGAGCTTTGATGTCAGAGCGAAAGACTCCGCGCCTGACGCTCATGTACTTAAACTAGCTAGATTAGTTTTGGCGTTAGCAGTCGGTTGGAGAATATCAACCACTTCAAACGGCTTCCTATCTGACCAGGGTTTGCTTCGTCTGTCAGTCCGTGTCTCTCTCTTTGCACATTTTCCAGTCTCACAAGTGAGCTGTGCACTTTTGCCGACCTATATAGGATCGTCTGTGTCTGGATTTCTGCCTGTGTGTCTTTTTGCAGAGATGCATCAGCACCACCCCTGCCTGTCAAACCATCGGGGACAACAGTAATTTATCCTCTCACTGTTGATTAACTTTGTGTTCACAGCTTCTGTCCTGCTGTTGCTTTTTCTCTTATCTTTGCAGCTGGTTAATCCATCCTCAGTGCGCATTCATAGCTGTGGGCATGTTAGTTGAACAAAACACACAAGAGCTTTTGCTAATATAGAAACATGTTGGCCTTGCACATCAGGTCTAATTTCCTCAAACAAAAGTACAACTATGGTGACACAGTGTGGACAAAATGTCTCCAGATGACATCCTTTCTTCGACATGACAGTAGTTTGTACAGTGGCACATCCTAGCTGACACCTTCTGCTCCCGAGGGGCCGTCAGGGTTGTGAAATATACATCACACACACACACACACACACACACACACACCAAAACAGCGCTATACAGAATATATGTGTGTGTGTCAGTGAAAACACACCTCATTACTGTCTTCCACTGCATCCAGTCAAACAGCATGCTGTCTGGATAACCCACAGAACATTGCACATACAGGCCCATCTCTGCTGAATCATTATATCATATCAGGCTAGGCTGCTCCCTCATTAGCTCTCTGCTGGTCTCCTCAGCTCCTGCTGTATATAGGCGAGTATAGGCAGCAGCAGAGACTCAGACCTTTTTCAGATCGTCGTGTCATTTAATATGAATGCAGCTGGAGAGGGCTGAGGATTGGTTTTTGCGATCCCTGAACATTAACAGCTCTCATTTCACATCGTAGTCAGAGTGGTATAATTCACAGTAACGCGCACATTGTGAGGGAATCTTTTACTGGGTTAAGGAGAAAATGGAAAAGGACGGGGGACCACATACCAGCCGTTCATAGTGAAGTCTCTGTAGAGCATCCTCTTGCCCACCTCCTTCCTCTGAACTCTCCGGGGGAATTCCAGATGTGTGAACTCATTTCCTAACAGGTGAGGCTGCATGTAACCCTGGAGGGCAGAGATGATGGTCTTAAAAGTCTGCCAGCAGATATACGTGCTTAGAAAATGATAGCTTAGCTTTACCTCTTGTTCTCATTCAAGACAGAAACATTAGGAGCACAAATGGAACACTTCCTGCTCTGAACACCGTCCCTCGCCTATAGACTGTACATATTCATAGAGATGTATACATTTATAGACATGTATCCGACACTGACTGATAATAAACTGCATGCTGATGTGTTTGTGAAGGAAAATATTAAAAGTGCTTTTCTTCCGCCAGCTTCCATTTTCATGGCCTTGACAGCTCCTTCTATTTTCGTTGTTGACGCATTCATTTATTCATCAAATCAAACCCAAACATGGAAATGCAGAAATGTGACTCACTGTTATTGTCTATAAAAAAAGGTCAATCAACGGCCAGCTATTCTGAGCCAACGAGCTTTGCCGCCTGCTTGATATTTCCCTGTTTCTGTTCTGCAGCTCCATGGGAAACTGATGGTGACAAGAAGCACCGTGCTGATTGAGTTTGCTTGCAAATGTGTGGACACAGTGAGAGCCAGCTTTTTCCTCTGGTCAATAAAAATCAACAGGTTTAGTTCAGGTGAGTGGGGACTCAGGTTCAGCGCCCATCTCAGAGAAAATGAGGTGTACAGAAACTCTTGTCATTATACACACAGAAAATACTGGCTTCTCTTGTTTTCTTACCAGGAACTGGAGTCTCCTTCGTTCTGACTCTGGTGTGAACTCTGTCGACATGGGGATGATCTCATTGTTCCTAATAATGATAGCCCTGCAGACACGCACAGAACACAACAACAACACGTCTGTAAGCCGACATTCACTTTTATTTGTTCCCGTTTCTGCCTCTGCATGCTCATGTGCAGCCATCATGTATTGTGTAGTGAGTGTAATTATTAACTCAGCCTCCAAATTTAATGTCTTAAAAGCCGTACCTGCTGTCACCTGCGTTTCCCACGTAGAGTTTTCCCAACAGGTACACCACAGTGAGAGCTGTGCATCCTCCTGTGATGTTATAAAACTGCTTCTCCCGTTCGATTTGGACATCCTGAGAGGAATGGATGGACACTTTTGTTAAAGAGCTTCAGAAACCTCTGCCACATGTGACAGTGGAATGATTAAGAAACGTATGAGGGTCACAGCAACAAAGACATAAATGTGCCTGAGACAGCATTTTAGCATATGCTCCTCTTGATTTATTCTTCTGGTCCAATTGTTCTCTACCTGTGTAAAATAATGAAAACGTTTTCCAGATTCACAGTTCAGACAGAGTTCACAGGAGCAGCTTTTCTCCTGCAGGCTTTAAACATCTCTCTTTTTTTTCTTCTGCAGAGGCCACAGCTTTGACTGATGCAGTGATAATCTTCTACAAAGGATGTCAAATCAAGTGTAAGAGTGTTCATTTTCTCCAGGGGAAGGGGAGCAGAGGGAAGATTTCATACAATATATATTTTTTCTTTTTAGATCAGAGCACCGCAGGGTCCAGTTTGACCTGCTTGGGCTGCTTTACAGTGCCATCTAGTGGTGATACCCTGCAGGCTTTGGCATCACTGCAGGACAATGACATTACATTATATAACTGAGGGGTTTAACAATGCATTGTGACCCAGAATGTCAGCCAAATTAAAAACATAATTAACTGAGATTTATTTTCTGAATGCTTTCAGCGACAGGAATTCAGGGTCTAATGCTGAATGGTTGAGTGGCCTTTAGCCGGCAGCCATCTTTTTTATAACCCAGCCTGTTTGCATAAATGAGCTGTAAACAACAATGCTAAAGGTTGTGGCCTAAAAGTAACCTTTGTAACACACATTAATTACACTTTTCCTGAGATATTTCAGGCTGCTCCTGCCTGGTGTGTAAAAATGACAGGTTTGAGGTGAAGCGAGTCTGGAAAAGGTGGCTGATAGGCAGAGTAATGATTTCCTGTCACAAAGGAACATAATAAGACATAATCTGAGATGTAAGGAGGCATGACTGTGCCTTCCTCTGTAAGCTTGTCTCTCACCATCTCTTTGAATGCGTTCTCTATGGCTCCTATCACCAGGCTTTCGTGCTGGATCTTCTTCTCAGTGAAGAAGCGAGGCGGAGGCGGGGTGCTGCACGGAGAACCAGGCGCGCCTGCGGACCCACGTAGGGAAGCGGCACGCGTCAGCGCGCGGTGAGGGCCGGTTGTGTTGCCCTGGAGGTAGAGGTCGGCATCAGGGTCCTCTCCCAGCACGGTGGGAGGGAGGGACGCTAGGTTGCGGAGGATGTCAATGACGGCCTGAAGCTGGCAGGCGATGTGGTGCTGCAGCAGACGAGAGGCGACAACTGCCGCGCCGGAGCCAGCATGGCCGTCGAACAGGGCCCAGTAGTGGTACACAAGGCCTTCATAGTCCTACAGATGAGCAGGAAGTTAGCACGTGACAACATACACATGTTCACACATCCACACATCAGAGGATGATCATTGATTAGGGCTGGATTCAATTTCAAGCATCACAATACATGACTTAT
Source organism: Ambassis agassizii (assembly GCA_036025115.1). NCBI lineage: Eukaryota > Metazoa > Chordata > Actinopteri > Ambassidae > Ambassis > Ambassis agassizii. The sequence goes on from JAVQJX010152520.1 coordinate 12,508, forward strand.
TTATTTCAATTGCAGAAATAAGTTTAGTTACTATGATCAAAATAATCATGATCCATCTGTGATGATGTAGTTTTTAATGGGAAAACACAAATGATTGATGCTGCTATCTGGGTGTGTAACACCCAGATAGCAGCATCATCATGGGATCATGGGAGACACCCAGGAGAAAACATCATGACTCATTCTGTTGAGTAGTGTGTCGGGTCTGCAGAGGTCAAACACTCCTTTTCTGTGCTGACTTCCAAAACACATTATTAATCAAATAAAGTTTTTTTTCAGTCACAACTATCTTCCCGCAGCTCAGGGGGTGTAACACATCTGCCCACACTACTTCCTCTAGTAGGGAGGTTCACTCACTCTGGAGTCACACACACATCAGTGTGTGTAGCAGATTGTTCACAATGAGTATTACATTCTCAGCTGTTTGGCTGTTTTTATGGAGTGTATGTGTGTATCCATACCTCTCCCAGTTTGCTGTGCTCCATTCTGAGTCCAAGACCCTCCCCGTTTGGTAAGGAGTTGCGCCTCTTGGAGGTGGGGGTCTTGCTGGGCGTAGAGGGGGGACAGTAGCTCATGGGTCTCCTCCTCACCACGACCACTTCACAGCAGGCCTGGTCCTCATTTAGTGCACTTTTACCAGCATTGATCACCCTAAAAAATAGTAACAGGATCACAGAATTGTATGAATGATTGATAGCTGATGTCATTGGGACAGCATGTTGATATTAAAAAGAAACTGTGTGTGTGGCATACAGTTCATCTCTGGAGGCTGTTCTGTGTGTGCGTGTAGAAATCAGCATTTCTATATATAGCTCCAGACTGTGGGTTGTTTTCTGCTAAGCAGCACATTTATCTAGTCCTCCTTAAAAAGATAAAAGATGAAAATATGATAATAAATATTATTTTTTTTGTTTTCACTGGAGAAACAAAAATCAGCTGTTAGTCATGTGTGGCTGTCTGTTGCACCTGTCTGATCTGCAGAACAGGAGGGAGGGAGCTCCTGTTTTAATGGTGATGTGTTACATAACATACATCTGCCCTGCTTTCAGATCTAATGCTTCACCACAAAATGAGTTATTATGGCCATAAAAAACTGATGAATCGACCACGGACAGCGGTAATGTAATGTGTGTGTATGAAAAAAAAAGGTTTTGATTTTAAATCTTAATGTCGAAACCATAATACAAACAATTATCTTCCTCCACAACTGCAGAGCATTTAATTCAATAATTGTCATAAAAATCTGCAGCTGGTGCTATTGTGTATTGACTGATTGTAACTCATTTGTCTTATTCGACTATTTGAAGGAAGAATGATTTCATTTCCTTGCCAATCATATTTTTTTGTTTCATTCAGCACAATTAGCTTCCCTCCCCATTAGGAACAAAACCTAATTTTCCTCCTCCATTGTCAGACGTCTAATGCCCTCATTGTTTCTCTGATTCTGGGCCAGACAGTGGACCCCGAGGATGTGATAATTATTTGGTGAAACACAATAGTTCAAAGCTGTGGAGCACATGAAAAGCACAAAACAACTACGTGTTCAATAAAACTGTTTTGTACTGTGTTGTTCAGGATTATACCACCATCTGAAGACAAGAGATAAGAAAATATGCAACGGCAAAGTTGTTAAACGGAGTCGTAATTTGACAAGTACAAACATAAATGAATAATCTGTAGAACAATGGCTCTA
>JAVQJX010152538.1:0-11290 GCA_036025115.1 Ambassis agassizii
CGTGTGTGTGTGTGTGTGTGTGTGTGTGTGTGTGTGTGTGTGTGTGTGTGTGTGTGTGTGTGTGTGTGGCTTCAGGGAGGATCACAGACACTCTGGCTAAGCAGCATTATCACCTGAACATCGTTGGACTCGTGGGCTCCATTGACAATGATTTCTGCGGGACAGACATGACCATCGGAGCCGACTCAGCGCTGCACCGCATCATGGAGATAATTGATGCTATCATGACCACAGCACAGAGGTTTGTGTGATACTGAACATCAAAGCATGACTGACCAAACACACGTGGTTTTTGAGCAGTGAGAGTTAACACAACATGCATCACAGTCATGCTGCCATTTTGCTAATGAACCATAATTCTCTGTTTCCAGCACATTAAAAGTGAGAAATACATGTATTGGTTATGATTTATTTTGAATGGAATTCAAACCCACACTTGCTCTCAGTATGTTCTCTGTTTGTTACTCACTACTCATAAAAGTGTTTAACTCAGTTGTTCCTCCTACAGCCACCAGCGCACTTTTGTTCTGGAAGTCATGGGGCGACACTGTGGGTGAGTAACACTGAGTCGTGTCGCTGTGCTTTGTTCTCTACACACTGCTTCTGAATGGGTGGTTTTACTCCAGGTATCTGGCCCTGGTGTCAGCTCTGGCATCTGGAGCAGACTGGCTCTTCATTCCAGAAGCTCCTCCACAAGAGGGCTGGGAGGACCTCATGTGTGCTCGTCTAGAGGGGGTAAATACATTTAGGAGAACAGGATGAGTAATGTTCAGGTCAGGTTTGCATGCCATATCTTGCAACACATCCCAACAACAAGAAAATCCCTCAAACACACCTGTTTGAGGGAAGTGTTTGCATGCCAGGTCTTGTTGATTTTCTCCTGTACGTGTAGCTTTGATCTGACACATTCCGATTAAGCCCAAAGACTTTGAGGAGTGATTGTGTTGATGATGCTGATGATCAGAGGATCATCTCTGACACTTTCACTGCCACCTTTTGTCCTCATGCACCTGCCTGTGTGATGAGCTTTTTTCAGACAGAGTCTGATGCTGACATGCTCTGTGCCTCTCTTATTGTTCCTGCATATTTCTCTTTTCCTCCAGAGCCGCATTAAAGGCTCCAGACTGAACATTATCATCGTGGCCGAAGGAGCCATTGACATAAATGGGAAGGCCATCTCCTCAACTTATATCAAAGATGTAAGTTTAATTGCTCATTTTTCCTATGGCTAGAAGCTTCTTGTCGATATTGATAATGATGTTGTTTGGATGTAAAGATACGATTTGTTTTGACCACTCTGACATGTCTGTTTGAAGCTGGTGGTGAAGAGGCTGGGTTATGACACCAGAGTGACAGTGCTCGGCCACGTACAGCGAGGAGGGACCCCCTCCGCGTTTGACAGAATACTGGTGAGCAATACATTTATACTATTTTTGACATCTGAACAATGATTGTAACATGTTATTAGATTGGCTTACCTGCTAAAACATTAGCCACAATAACACTATTAGACATAATTCCTGATAATAGCAGCAGGTGTTCTCATTTGCATTTTAACCTTTCGTGCCTTCAGAGCAGTAAGCTGGGGGTGGAGGCAGTCATCGCCCTGATGAAGGCCTCTCCTGACACCCCACCCTGTGTTATCGGCCTGTCAGGCAACCATGCAGTGCGTCTGCCTCTAATGGAGTGTGTGGAAATGGCAAGTCTTTTCCCTCTGTACTTTGATTGTTTCAAATGCACAGGCTGAATCTTTGAGTGAACTGAACCATCCTCTGCAGACTAAACTGGTGCAGACGGCCATGAATGAGAAGAGGTTTGATGAGGCAGTTAAACTCCGTGGAGGGTGAGGGCTCTGATTTATTCATGTATATTAAACAGACAGGATACACATTTCTAAATAATTCACAAACATTTAATCATACAAGCGATTCATTTCTATTATTTACGATTGCAAATAAAACTCAGACTTGTGATTATCTTGCAGGAGTTTTGAGAACAACTGGAATATTTACAAGCTTCTTGCCTTCCAGAAGCCAGCCCAGGTTCAGGTTAGTCTGAACTCATTTTCAAATACATAGAGCCTTAAAATCAGTTTTTAAGTGTTTTCCTCATGTTCCCCTAGAGCGATTTCTCTGTTGCTATTCTTAACGTGGGAGCTCCGGCCGCAGGGATGAATCCAGCCGTGAGGTCGGCTGTAAGGTTAGCGCTCGCTCATGGGCACAAGGTGTACGGTGTCCATGATGGCTTTCAAGGACTCGCCGATGGAGAGGTGAGTGCCTCTGCATTTGTTATCACAGTGAAGAAGATTTTAGCAGTCACACAGTGGTCTGATTTGTTCGCCTGCAGGTGTTTGAGATGGAGTGGCACAAAGTGGCTGGATGGACTGGACAGGGAGGCTCACTGCTGGGGACGAAACGGTGACTATTAAGGCCAAAATGAGGAGGATTGGTTTGTTACACATACTGGAGTGTCTGTTTCATGTGCTTCATCAGGACTCTACCCAGCAAAAACATGGAGAAGATTGTAGAAACCATCACCAAGTTCAACATCTCAGCTCTGCTTGTGGTTGGAGGGTTTGAGGTACCATCCTTTAATAATGTCATTATTACATTATTTGTGTGTTAATGTGCAGCATTTCAACCAGCATCTCTGTCACTTTCAAAGGGGTACCATGGTGTGCTGGAGTTGTGTGAAGCCCGGAGTCACTATGAAGAGCTCTGCATCCCCATGTGTGTTATACCTGCCACCATCAGCAACAACGTCCCCGGGACTGATTTCAGTCTAGGAGCTGACACTGCCGTCAATGCAGCCATGGAGGTGATGCTACCAGTTTGTTGGTCCAGACCTTTGTTAAAAAAAAAACATGACTATTTGGTGCTTTGTTTCAAAATCGTCCCGCTCATTGTGCAATTTCAAATTCTTGATTATCCTCTTCAGGGTTGCGACAAGATCAAGCAGTCTGCTAGTGGCACCAAGAGGCGAGTGTTTGTGGTGGAGACCATGGGTGGATACTGTGGCTATCTGGCAACCTCCACTGGTATAGCTGTGGGTGCTGATGCAGCCTACATCTTTGAAGATCCCATAAACATCCATGACCTCAAGGTAAGAATGAAAAATCTGCTGATTCTTTGGTTCTTGTTGTAATGTTAGCCGTCTCTTAAATGATGTGGCCTGTTAACAGACTAATGTGGAGCATTTAACTGAAAAGATGAAGAAGGACATCCAGCGTGGTCTGGTCCTGAGGTACAGAACATTTTCGGATTCTAATAAGATCATCTGTGCATACAAAGGGGTGCTTGTGTATGTTTATCAATGTGACAGCTCTGTGGGGGTTGTACTGTACAAAAACTCTAACAATGTTATCAGTGTGCTAACATAGTGAGGACACTACTGTAGTATGCTGTTATCAGCCAGATAACATTGATTGGATTTGTTTAACATAAGCACAACTGATGCAACAATGTGGTCACAAACATACTGTAGATCCACATTGGCTGTTTAGACTAGAATATAGCAGTGATCCAGATCTGATTGAGAAGTCTGTGGCCCAGCTTAGACCTCCAGCAGTGATGATACTGTCATTGTTTGATCTTTGTTTGTACAGTGATTGTAGGCATTGCTACTGTGAACCTTCACAGTGTGGGTCTCAATGTTATTGTCTTCAATCTGTCTGCATGTGCATGTAATTAATATCCTTCTATCTTTGATGAACCAATCAATCACCGCTCATATACAGTATAGAGTGTTAGAATTGCCGAAGTGTTACAGTGTTTTTACCAGACAATTATAACATTTCAGAGATAGGGAGGTACATATTGTGTTGACTTTATTTCATTGTTTTAACAGGAATGAAAGCTGCCATGAAAATTACACTACAGACTTCATCCACAGGCTGTACTCATCAGAGGGAAAGGGCGTCTTTGACTGCAGAGTCAATGTGTTAGGACACCTTCAGCAGGTACAAACCCTCAAAAAAACAAACTTATAAACTTACCAAGAAGAAGAGACACTGGGAACTTCTTTTAAACATGTTTGTAAGTTTGTGTGTGTGTGTGTGTCTTAGGGAGGGGCACCCTCTCCCTTTGATAGGAACTTTGGAACCAAGTTGGGTGTGAGAGCTATCCAGTGGATTTCAGAGAAGCTGACTGACAATTTCAGACAAGGTAGGATTTCTGTTCAAAGAGATGACATACAAACATCAAACGGAGGCATGGTGACTGATTCCATTGTTTTCCTCCCACCAGGCCGTGTGTTTGCCAACTCCCCTGACACAGCCTGTGTGCTCGGCCTCAACAGGAAGGTCATCTCATTCAGCCCTGTGATTGAACTGAAGGATGTGACTGATTTTATGTAAGCAGTGCTCTCTCTCTATATATATATAAAATAGAAGTACTTTATTCATCCCAAGTTGGGAAATTTAGGTGTTGCAGCTGTACAGTCATTTAGCAGTTGTGCTTATAAAGGTAGCAAAATAAACAGTATAAAAAATTTCAATATCTACAAAAGACTTGTAATTAGCTATATACAATGAAAAGTCAGCAAATAATATAGTCCAGTACAATGATCAGTAGTTTGGTGTGCGAAATGCTTGTCTGTGCAAAATTAACCAGTTACATACATACATACATACATATATATAAAAATCTGCTGATTTTATTGTTAAATCGTCAATAATCACTGTGCTTTCTCAGGCACCGGATGCCCAAGGTCCAGTGGTGGTTTAACCTGCGGCCTATGCTAAAAATGTTGGCCAAGTACCAAACCAGCTTCTGTGAGTATGTCCCAGGAGAGATCTCACACGTGACTCGGCGCTCCATCAGCATTGACTCTGGATTCTAGGCTGTGCTCTCTGTGCTGCACCTTTTAAACTCTGATCTCTCTGTCCTTTGTTTCTAAACACTTTATCAACACCAGCATTATTATCTATGTGTGCAAATCATGTAAACGTGCATTTCAGGAATTCATTTATTGATTTATTGAGTCAGTACATTCCGTTTTTATTTACTTATGCCATGAGAGGCTTTGTGTATTAAAATCACTTACAAACAGGAAGCGGTGACATTAAACTACAATATTAACTACTGTATATTCTATATGCAACACACAGTACTATGTGTGGTTGCTTCCAAAATCACGTACACAAGGAAAAAAACAAATTCTGAGCCACAAATATCAGAAACACATCTTCTTAGATGAGAATTATGACTACTGAATAACCTCCAAAGTTGCCTCCTGTACTAAATATTTAACGCTGACTGTGTAACATGAGGGACCAATGAGATGTTTTTTTTTTCCTTTTTATATTGTTCAACTAATTTCAACTAGTTAAAATAGGGAAATCTGTAATATATAAAAAGAAATATATGGTTTTTAATATTTTAAGTAAATCTTATCAACTATCAATGTCTGTTTGTGTGATTGTGAGCAAGTTAAACGTGTGTGAATAAGAACCATTTAAACAGTAAAGATTATAAAAATCCATCCACTAAACAAGAACATTACTGAGCAAACTAAGGATTCAAGAAACAAAAACCGTTCATGGTTTACTCTCAGAAGTTAAATGAAAATGGAAAATCATCCCCAGTGCTCTCTTTGTCAGCTGACTCTGGGCTTTTGGGGGTGAAGGCAAACTGAAAGGCTTCACTTTGCTCTGGTTGCCCAAACAGGAACTCAGGGCCTGTAAAAAGTATTTATAGATAAATGTATAACCAGACAGCTGACAAAGTCAAATGTTAATTTGATACTTACAGACTGAAGACTTTGACTCAGCTGTTTTCTGCACAGAGAAGAACAGTTTAATGTTTTTTGTTCAAAGGTAACAAACGGAACAAAGAAAACCTGCAAAAGCAATACCTTTTCAGTAAAAAAAGAGCCAAAAGCTGAGTCCTGCAAATAAAACTGAATGTTAAATCAGGCAATTTACAGGATTTCTGACAGAGCACTTGTTCCTTTGTTTCCTCACCTCGTCCTGTAATGAGCCCACATCAAATCCAAACCCAGAGAAGCCTGGTGTACTAGTGCTGGAGCTAACAGAGAACAGGAAAGCTGGAGATTTGGTATCTGGGGTGCTTTGTTGTGGGGAGTTCCCAGGGTTAAACCTGTAAGCAAATGAACAGATACCGTAGGACTCAGGAGCTCTGTTGACCATGATTCAAAGTCTTGGACGATTCAGACAAAGCCGTACTTAATTGGAAATGTAGGAGTTGATGGCACAGATGTGACATTTTTTGGGAGTGACTGAGGACAAGTCTCCTGAAATGACGTCTGAGGGAAAACGTTGACTCCATTGTTGTCCTTTTGATTTGGTGCCTGCTCTTCATATACAGCTACTTTTTGCTGCATCTCATCCTCCTGATCGTCCTCTACGCCTGATGCACTGAACTGCTGCTCCTGTACAGAAAACGGGGTGGAAGCATTTCCCACTGGATGAACGGAAACCTCCATATGGATAGTGTGTTCCTACTGATTCAATTAAATGTACATAAATGGAACAAAGAACCTGTTCTTCTTGTACAGCTTCCTGATACCCATCCTCATCTGTGTTCATTTGATTTTCCTCTGAAGAAAGACATATCTGAAGTAACAAACTATCCAATCAAAACAACAGTAAATGAATACAGAATATACCTGTATGGTATCCCACTACAGCCCTCTGTTTACCATCTAAGTGTCGATAGGACCACAGATCCTCAGTGGCTGCAACTGGCGAACAGGTGGAGGACCCATGGACCACGTTTTCTTCATGAATGTCATCAGCAATTGTCTTTACAGTAGTCTGATGGCCATTCTGCAGGGTTTCAAAAGCTGCCACTTATAACAGGATCTGGTTTAACTTATGTTTAAATGACTTTATCTGTGTACCTTTGTCTGGCTGACATGAGAAGAGATGTCACTGGAAGAATTTCTGTCCTCTGTCTGAATGTCAGATGACTCCTCTTGCTCTTGCTCTTCATGCTGATCAATAACACTAGATAGAGAGTGAACTCAGTGAAAAAGTGCTTTCACAGAGAGTGTGGATGATTGTCTTTTGTAATCTTTTAAGATTTGCAAAAGATACCTGTCTGGTAGTTTCTCAGTGGAAACAGAGCTAACTGAAGGAGCTGGTCAAACAGAAATGAAATTGTAATTGGCGTTCTGTAAATATTTCAGCTTTACCAGTGCAAGGAGTGATGATCTAAAAAGTTTATCACCAGTGAGATGGTCCAGCTCCTTCTGTTTCATTGTAATTTGATCATTACAAGCCTTGATCCTACACTCAATCTTCTCTTTTTCTGCCTGCAGGATAAGGAGCTTCTGAGCAAGAGGGTTTTGGAAATAATGTTCCTGGTGCAACTCCAATGTCTTTATGCAACTTGCAATCCTCTCATCATAGCCTTCCCTTGTAGGTCAACAAACAAAAAATGATTCCGCTTAGTTTGTCACAACACACAAAACGGTATTTTAGACAAAAAAACCATTGACAGACAAAAACTCACGTGTCGTTGTTGTAACGGACTTTTCTACTCTCCAGTTCTGATTTCAGAGTGTGCTCAAACCGCAGCATCAGACCGTTAGTCGCTTTCAGGCTGAAGACACATGATTGACAACCAATGTTGTACAAACACACAATACTACTCAACAAACATAACAGCATCATCAGATAATGTGATGTCTGTCATCAACATCATACCTTTTTGCTTCTTCTTTATTACGTAAAACAGTACTCTGATTCATACTGATCTCCTCTTCCAGTTTTTTGATAGTTTGCTGAATTGTTCTAATGTAGGCCCTCTTCTCAGCAATGTTGGCTTTGAAAACTGTTGACAAATGAATGAAGACAAATGTCACACAAGTGAATTCGTCCCATAACATCCACACAGTCTCAGTATGGCACATGACGTTATGAGTAAGCATGATGAGTAGTGCCAAATAAAAAATAAAAAAAAGCTATTCAGAACAAAGCTGGTTAAAGTCAAAAGTGATAATGCTATTTAGCATCTTGTTGCCAGGGTTGACATACCTTGAATTTGTTGATTGGTTTCTTTCTTCTTTTGAGAAAGCTCCCGCGTTTGAAGAGCTGTAAATGCAGTAAAAGTTGTAAGTAACTTTTTTTTTTTTTTAATGCGTTCAATAATGCTGTCTCATTACTCTGGAGCATATGGGTAGCTAACTAGTTAGCTTGCTACAGATGTTCATCCGTGCAACAAGCTAACAATGAATTAACCCCGAATAACAATAAACACAAACTCTGAGCCAGTAACGAAATGATTAATAAATCAACTCACCGAGCTGGAAAATGAGGCTGTCGATATGATTAAGCGAATATTGGTCACTCATTTTGACCAATATTCAAATGTTAGCTTTAGCTTAGCTAGTTCCTCTGCTTTGGCTGCTGCTGTCAACGGTTGAAGAGACGTCACCTTTCAGCAGTGTTATTTTTTTATATATATATTTTTATATTTATATCATTATATCGTGTATTTTTGTTTGTCAGTTTGAAATTGAGAAAAAAAATTTTGAATTACAGTATTTCTATTTAATTATACAAATTGCACTGTGCAGGCGCCTCAGTGAAGCAGTACTTAAATACATGCAGTGACGGTGAAAAATTGTCTTCGCTGTAATGTGTGGAAACCTTTTAATTGTATGTCTAAATGGGCTTTGGCCATTGCTGTGTTTTTCCTCCATCTTTTCCTCCTGTTCATGACGGGATCATGGATGGAGCGGATTGGTGCTGTGACCGGCACACAGAGGTTGGAGGGCGGGGTTAGTGCTATTCTGGAAATCCTTTTGCGTAGCGCATCTGTATCGGCGAAAACACTGTGCTCTGTGATGTGTGTGTTCCTGCGGTGTGTCAAGCAGATTTAGTGATTTATTCTCAGTCGGTGCAGGTTGTTTACCCACATTGCTAAAGGTAAGATTGAATTTCAGCGGAAATACTCTGTTCACTGCACTTATTCGCCGCTTGGCGTCTGCAGACAAAGAGCGAGCATGGGTGGGATTTAAATGGGAGGGGATCAGCTGTATGAAGGGTTGCTTTGTCGATTTTAATCCATTGTGTGAAATTGTGTGTATTCGTATATCCGTACATTGGTACATCCGTATATGTAGTGTGTTTACATTTGTAAATATTGTATCTGGAAATGGGGGAGAAGAGCATGATATTAGCCTTATTGTGTTGGCATGCTGTGCTGTCATGCAAAGAGACCCCTCCTCCTCCCATGTACAATCTGTCATGCCTTGTTTGAGATGTATCCGGTAAGTTTGGTGCTATTAGATCAATGACAGAGTCACATTTGATTGAGATTGTGCAGAATCTGCACTCAGTGGAATAACAGTGAATACAACCCCCTAATCTCTCTCTCTCTCTCTCTTTCTCTCTCTCTCTCTCTTGCATGTGTGCATAGATAAAATAAAAAGTAGCTGCAGACTTGACTTGGTTAAATGTGAGCATGGCACAGGTGGAGGAGCCCCACACAGAGGGAGAGGGCAGCCCCCAGATGGTCTCCTTAAGGTCAGACATATCAGGGAACCATGTAGATGATGGGGAGGTGGGACCTTCAGTAAGGAGGAAAAGGAGGAAGAAGAAAGATCCACGTCCAGAGTCCATTATTGTCTACCGCTCTGAGATGGAGAGGCCACCTGGAGAGGACCAAGTTGGTGAGGAGGGAACGGAGAGGAGCATAGAGGAGGGAGCTAAATTCCTCTACACACCCACAGGCGAAGGTGAGAGTGGTGTCGCATTTTGTTAAAATCAGGAAGACAGTCCACTGTTTATCTGGGTTTAGATGGAAAAAGTAACACAGAAGACACCTGTTTCTGTGACTTTTATTAAAGTTTCTTTGTTCTCTCTTAACAGAAAGAAGCTGGAGCCTCCCTCCAGACAGCCGCTATGTGACCCTGACTGGGACTATCACTCGAGGAAAGAAGAAGGGCCAAGTGGTTGACATCCACGTCACTTTGACAGAGAAGGAGCTCAGGGATCTGGCAAAGTCGAAGGAACGTCTGAATGCAAAGTGTGAGGCAGGGGAAGGCTATAAGCGAAACTGCAGCTTAGGTGTGTGTCAGGGACCCCATGTTGTTCTATGGAGCATCTCGTGTGCACCTGTGGTATTCCTCCTCTCTTTCATCACTTCCTTCTACTACGGCACACTCACCTGGTACAATGTCTTCCTGGTGTACAATGAGGAACGGACGTTCTGGCATAAGATAACAATCTGCCCCTTCCTCATTATCTTCTACCCCATGCTAATCATGCCCATGGCACTGTCACTGGCTCTGTACTCAGCTGTGGTGCAGGTGTCTTGGGCTTTCAGCGAGTGGTGGCAGGCAGTACGAGACCTGGAGAAAGGCTTCTGTGGCTGGGCCTGTGGGAAGCTGGGACTTGAGGACTGTTCACCCTACAGCATAGTCGAGCTGCTTGACTCTGACACAGTTTCTGGCACCCTGCAGAGCAAGGCACCCAGTGAACTTGCCCAGACATCATCAGTGTGAAGTGCCGCGGGGACACTGAGGCACCGAGAGCTGATGTCTTCAAAGTGGGAAGTGCTTTTAACAATATCAGGGCACACAACAGAAAATCACAGAAATAAACTTCAAGGTTTATTCTGACCTTACAGAACATCTCCAATTGCATATACTTAAGATTGTCCAGTTATTTAAATGATCCTCGCTAAACACTGCCTGAACTTCCCTTATGTGCTGAACTGTCACTACAGAGCTTACTGGAGTGTGAGAGTGATGGGAGTTTGTTGTTTTACTTTTACTTAAAGTTTCATTACAGCTTAGATCACTAAATAGTCAAACTGTGGTTTGATTATCCATGCTGCAGACACTCAGATTACTGTCAGCCTGGAGGTTTATACCCAGTTTCATTTCATCTGTAAATATCTGTATCTACATATTTGTGATCACAGTGCTGTACAATGACACGAAGAACACACTTGTCTTGTCTTGTTTATGAACTCACTCTGAGTCTAAGCAAAGCTGGATTACCACAGGATGCAGGTTTACTGTGTGGCAGTTATTTTCATGCACAACAAGCACTCAAACAATAATCTGCTCCGTGAAGGGGTTCTGTGTCAACATCTACTTTTAAGGGATTAAGCTGGTGCTTTATATTTTGCATATTGTCAACAAATTTCATGAAAAGAAAGTATCACTGTGTAACCCTACCTGTGCTTCAGCACATGGACAACTACTACTATACGACCCAAAATGGACCACAAATATGATGTATAAACAATGTGAAATTGCTCCCCAGTATTAAATGCCCCAGTCACATTCTTACTTACTGGATGCCCTATTTAAT
>JAVQJX010152561.1:0-11723 GCA_036025115.1 Ambassis agassizii
GATCCTGATGGCTCCAATAGATGGAATTTCAAAGTAGTAACCTGAAAATTAAAAGGAGAGAATCAATACATTGTTTCAACTAGTACCCATTCTGCTTCATGGTGCATGTCTGTGTCACAATCTGCCAATAGTTTCATGAACAAACACTCTCACCCCTCACTGAAATGATCCATTTGTAGATTGGAGTCTGATCTCTTCATGTTATTAGGTACATGTAATGCTATCATCTCCAGTCAGCATGTTGGGCTGTGCAGACATGGTAGAGCCTGTGGCCACTGACCCCGCAACAGTCACGCTACAGGATGTAAATGTGGAGGCTCATTGGGAATGCTGAGCCCCAGGCACCGCTGCTACTGATTAGGAACGGAGGAGAATGACCGACTGGGTCAATAACCACGCCGCTCCGCAAGTTATTAACGCCACGAGTGTTTATACAAAGAGCGAGAAATGGAGACAGCCTCCTCAGAATGTTAAGAGGCAGATAACTTCCATTATTTTTGATACATTATGCAATTTTTTTTTCTCCCACAGAGGCCTCTGTTGAAATCTGCCTTCTCTGTCTCATTCATTAGCACATGCGAAAATGCAGATCCATACACACCAGGGCAGAGCTATTGGTTTTTTTTCAGAGCCGTTGTTCGTCTCACTGTTTGTGACAGCCTGGCAGTTGGTATTCTGTGGTTACAGAGCAACACACAACCAGAGGTGAACAGAGGAAGTAAGTGCAATAAAACCTCAGCTGCAGATTTACAACAGGGATCTTTTCTGTGTGAAGTTCAATTACTAATTCTATCAATAAGTCATTTTCTTTCAATTTCTCTTTCTACCGGCACTGTTTTTCTCCTTGAATGTTGTTCTCCTCGTAAAAAAGGACAATTTTAAACAAACAAACTGGTATACCACCAGTGCTGAGCTTTAATATTTTATTTATTTATTGACTTGTTTTATAGTCAATGTATGTATGTAATATGTACAATTATCCTCATTTACTTGTGCTGTATGCTATTGTTTACCAGTCTTTTGGTCGTTGTGTTACTATAACACTCGACGTTCCTCCACTGTGGGATCAAAAAAGGATTATCTTATGTATGAATTAGAAGTTTGAATGTGGACAAACTGTATGCCGTGTCAATATGAGTACGCATTTCCCAGGATGCACTGCTTTCTTTTCTTATTTTTTGTTTGTTTAGTTTGTTTACTGACAAAATGTGTAAACTGAAGTTTACCCAGTAAATCCACGCAGCTCATATCATGGTATAACAGATTCTTCTGCTGTTGTTGATGGCCATCAGAAATTTAAAAGATATTATTTCTAGCTTTGGATTAAAAGCCATATTTTATGTCAAGGTATTAGGATCAGTATTTGTTGCCTTTATCCTTCACTTCACCTGTTTTTATGAAGATAACTTTCTTTTCTATTTTGGATTTCATAGGAGAGCATGGAGAAACGGTCTCATTGTCCTCAGAGTCACAGAGAGGTTACTTTCTTCTTAGGATGAGATTGCAACTCAAGTGAGACAGCAGCTAGCATCTCCGAGTGGCCCAGTTGTGTGTATTTTTACTCATGTGAGTGTGTGAATGTCATGGGTGAAGGGTTAGGGCCTGGAAGTGTCAGGAAGCTGGCTCTGCTGGAGTGAGATACCAAAGAGTAATAAGTAGTAAAGATAGGGGAGGACAGCTCCATTGAGACTGCTGTGTCAACACCATTGTCTTATGCTGGCATAGACTTTAGTACCATGGTAATCACTAGCAGAGAGCATGTTGGCACAGAGGCATAATCCTGGACTTTCCCCTGCCTGACAGGGAGATGGCATGGTAATCATCCTGCTACCAGACTCCTCCTGCTAATTAATAACAACTTCTGGGGAGTTACTTCTGAAGCTCTCGGTTCCATTGGCAATAAGTTAATCAGCAGACAGCTAAAGTCTTCATGCAGGAGCAGCTTCAGATAAACTGCAACAACATGAAATCAAATCACAAAAGACAGAAAGAGAAGTGTGTCCGGATTTAAAAACAACATAACGACAAGCACAAAGGCCTCAGTGACTTAAACTGGACTTAAATGAGTCACGATCCAGTAGCTAGCAGGAAGACCAGCTGAGTCACATGAATGTTGGTCAGAGCTGCCTCCTGTTAGCTGAGCTACAGACTGATTCACAAGCACAGGAAATAAGTTAGGGGTATGGGGGGTTTCTGTGGCTGTCGCAGAGTGTTTAGAGTCACTGCCCCTCCCTGCTCTTGTCTTTAAAGTCTTTACTTCTGTACACATATCTGCAGTCACATATCTGTACACTCCCTTCTTTATGCTTTATGGTAGCCTTGGGAGCTTCACGTCTAGGCCGGACGATTTTGCTTATTTGGATTTGTGACAAACCTGAAAAGCATTAATGAATCTTTCTTTCATTTTGTATCCGTATCTAAACACTGTTAACTTTTTGATGGCAAAACTTTCCAGACTTTTGGCTCTGTATACGTCTGCTTACATCCATGACGCCCCTCAAACAAATGAACAGACTGCACCTGCACGATGAGTGCACTCAAAACCAAACTGCAACCGGTTTCTCTCCAGTTCTCCTTTTTCTTAGACTGACTAAACTTTGCACATCCTAGTGTTCGAGTGACTTCAGGTAATATACTACTTTAATACTATCATGTCCTCTGTTTTTTTAGGGGTGTGAGATCAAACCAATACAAGCTTATCTACATACCTTTATTGGCACAGGCTATCCACTGCAGAGGGGTGACATCATAATTGTGCTGGCCAACAGAGAAGGTGAAAACACGGACCTAATTAAAGAAGACAAAAAAAACAATATCTGACATTGTCCAAAGATATAAGAGCAAAGCAACACATCTGACCAAAATCTAGAACTAAATCCAGCATTGACAGACTAAAGTGCAGGTTACTGCTATATGACAGCAGCTGTGATGTAGGAACAGTATGGGAATGATCAGAATTAATACTGGCGAGGCTGTCAAATAGTGGAATAAATTGGTGGAACGAATACACAAACTAGTATCTGTTGGCTGGATATTATTATTATGGATATTATAGGCTTTGATGATAAAGTGGCTAAATAGTCAGCAGGTCAGAGCTGTTAACACCAGCAGCTCGACAACAAAAGACACAGGAGAGAAAGAAGAGAAAGCAGCAGAAACAGATGAAACAAAAAAAAAAGAAATAAAACAAAGCACAGCCAAAATGGAAGTTTAAAAAAAAAAGCTTGGAGAGGCATTCAGTGCACAGATTGGATTGTTTGGCATGTCTGACAGCCTACCTAACACAAATGCCTGTGCTATAATGAGACAGCGTCAGCAGAAATCAGAGGGAACGGGGAGGAAAAGAAGGGACTCCAAAGATGCATGCATGATCCCTGGAACTGGTAAAGCAAAGTCGATGAATAGATACAGAGGCAAACTTACGGTTTTGTTGGGCCAGTTGTACTTCTCAAAGATTTCCTGCGCTCGATCCTCCCCACCATCTGTAAACATCATTATCATCTTATTGCAGTTGGCCCTCGGGGCACTGGTCTCCTGTGGCACATGGGGAGAGGAGAGACAAGGAGGGAGGAACAAAGGAGGGATACAGTTTAAAGAGAACTCAGGGACACCTCAAGCCCAAATTTACATTGTTCTGATGTGATGTGGTTATTACACTATTGTTGAAAGCAAGTGTTCAGTTTATTGTTGCCTTCTTTTCCTTCAAGTTGGTATAACAGATCCATCTGATTCTTGGTGTTTCTTCATGCATTTGCAGGTTTGTTTGTTGGGAGCCTCTCTTAAATCACCACAATTTTATCATGCATGTCAAGTATACAGCATTCTTCTAGAATTAAACGTTTCCAAGGCTTTTTTTTCAGCGCCTTTCCCCTCCCGCCTCCTGCACGGCAGCTGCCATTGATATGCAGGCCAGCGGCATGTTCATCTGACAAGATTCTAATAAAGATAAATAATATTGCGACAATTACATATTTTTATTGTGCTTCTGCCACCAATCATGGCAGAAAGTCGGCTACAGACAGCGATTAAAGGGGCCTTTTTATTTCTCATTCTGTCGGCAAAAGGGAGGCTGGTGGGGGCACTTGGCTCTATGCCTTCAAGCCCACCAGAGGAATATAAAGTGTCTGTGGCTGATCTCCTCTGGGCTGCGCTCATCAATCATCCCATCAGAGCCCATTAGGGTGGCAGCCTCCTAAAATACACAGCAGCATACGGAGCTGAGGCAGCACCTGTGTCGAGAGCACGTGGACGCCTGCTGCTGACAGACCTCACCAGTGCGCCTGCTGCTGCAAAAGCCTAGCGTCAATCCATCGACGCAGCAGCTATAATCAGACCTACCTTCAGCAATGACAGCGCTCTGGAAATGTCTTATGCAAACCTGAGCCACTCATTGTCACTGCTGTGTTGTCACTGTCTGTTCAGGTTTAGTAATTGGATTAGGCAGTAACACTGACAGGATGTTTTATAACATGGTAAGTTGACTTACATTGAGAAGCTGCTCAAAGGCGAAAGTAAAGCCAGACTTGTAGTCTGTGGTTCCTTTGGCTTGCATGTGCATGACTGCCTCCTTGAAGATCTTCTTGTTGCGAACATTGGCTTGGACCAAAGTCCTGAAGCATGGAACAACAGCATCTGCCTTCTCATTGAACTAGAATGGAGAGAAATGAAAACACACAAGGATGGTGGTGAAAATTTGCTATATTTAATGCTATATGTCTACAATATACTATTATGAGATTCCTGTGCGTTTCTGTGTTTCTGCGTCATGTGCTTGCGTCGCTGGTGCCGGTGGCAGGATGGGGATGTGGGTGTGTGCAGATGTAAGCTGCCCCTCTACTCTCTGGTTGGCAGTAAACACTGGTAATTACAACTTTCTACACAAAGAACAGGTGCACCTGAAACACCAGCGCAATACACCGAATGGAAACCCAGCCAAGGTAATATCATCTGTCTCATCTCATCCACTAAATTAGCCTAAAAACCCCTGTGTGTTTGCAGCTGTGCAGGTTTGTATGTATGTGTGTGGTGTGTGTATTTCGACATGTGCACAGTGTCTCCCCATGATTACAATATTAGGATGTGTAATAGCAAGTTTCAAATGTTTTTTTTTTCTTGAAGGTCAGCTACAGAATCTGCTGACATTTTCAAGCTAGACAGATGTTACACATGGTGTGAAAAAAAGCTGACATTTCTCATGTATTGCTGTTGTCTAATATTTAAACTGGCAGTTTTTAGAGGCACATATTCAATACTCACCATTGTTAAAACATTATTAAATACAGCAACTATGAGAAAAGAACAGCATCACCTAGCTACAATAAATTAACACATCAAAAAATACGAGCACTGTACTGGCAGAAAATATTATTATTTTCAGGTTTTAGTAAGCCATAACTTTCTTTATAAGGGTGAAAATCAGATTCATTCCCACCCATATTACTATGTTCATTTTTTTGCTCTTAGAGCCGGGATTTAGAGGCATACAGTGGCTAAGAGCGATGGATTATGAAGGATTACAGAAGGGAGTCTGCAAACAGAGCCACCACACCAAGCTAGTGGACGCATTTTGTGTGGGCGTCTGTATGAGAGAGTGTTATCTGTCCAGCAGTGTAGAATAATGTTAATATTCCCCTACATGAGTCCTAATAGAAACTTGGTAATAAGCAGAGGGTGAAAGAAGCAGATGGGAACAATCCAACATGGACAACCATGATGGTGTGAGAGTAAAACACTGTGATGGTGGAAGCTACTGTTTCCGCTACAGGCAAACAAGTGAAAGCAGTGTGGACATGCTGTGCTGCTTACTGAACTCAACAAAATACAGAACAGATATCTGTGTTAATGTCACTCTCAGAGGAAAATTGTGTCATCAATCTGCAAGTTTTCACTCACCCGGGCCACATTCACATAATCATCATCTGACAGAGTGTCCAGCATCTCCACTACAGAGGTTTTCATGAGCTTCAGAGTGAGACCGCTGACACTTCCACTCCTGCAGGCACAAAGCAAAGGTTAGTAATCTCACCTATGATTTTCAGTTTACTTCTGTGACACTATCACTCCATGTTTGTGTTAGATTAGTGTGTGTTTAGACTAAGATTAGAAGATGATGCATCTGCTCTAACTTTAGCTTTCCCTCAGACCAACAGGTGGCACTGCTGCCCTTTGACGGAGACACACACTCCAGCCAGAGGGGGGAAAAAAGTTGAAAAGAGGAGTGAGATACTCACACATCCACAATGATGACCATGTCCTTTGGAGACGACGCACCTTGGATATACCTGTACAAAAGACACAAAGAATGGGCTTTAATTGGTTCTCGTAATCTCTGAAAATTGCAGTAAAGAAAGAAGAAGTCACAATGAGCTGAGCCATGATAATATGAGGCAACCATGGCTGAGCCCACTTAAGCTACAGAATACTGAAAAAGGCTTATGTGCTTAGAAGAGTTAATAAGTTGTTATATACTTCAGTGTTGGCTTCAGCTACTGTTGGCTGACTTCAACACAGATAGGGCACTTTACTGAATAACAATGCCTACTCTAAATAATTACTCCATGAGCCAAAGTAATTACTAGTTTATGGTCTGAGTGTATAATAACACATTTAGTACAATGGCCTACATTGATCTGTGCAACCCCCTGAACACAGGACCCATCACTGTAGAAATGGCTTGTAATGATTCTAAAAAGAACCAAGAGTAAAAACATCTTTTATACTTTTATCAACAGAGGACTATTACAATTATTAATCAGAACCAACAGACTTTTTTTCTTTTTCTTTTTTTACGAGTCAGTGCCACGAAATGTGCCATAAAATATTTCTTTGTTCCTAATTCACGCTGCTATTTCAGCTCTGATATTATTGATACTGTCTTGCTGATTTCAAGAGTATGTAAATAAAATATAATAATTTATGATGGCACATTGCATAAAAACAAAAGCTAAAATACATTACACATAAAGGGGCTTGTGTATATGTTTTTTTGACCTGCTTAGCATTCTAAGCACTAAGCTAACAGTTGATCTGCAGCTAGCTAACCAACTAGTTGCTAAAAGCAACTAAACAATAGTACCAAAATAAAAAAAAAACATAATCTCTAAACAAAAAAGTAAATATAATCTCTAAACAAAAAAGTAAATATACCTTATATTTCATGTATTTCTGTACATTTGTTGTAAATAATTTTTTTAATTAAAATAAAAAAGTGTATTTTTTATTTTTACTAAAGTATAACAACATATAAAAGACCTGACTAGATTTTTTTTAGAGTCACGCCATGGTGACTCATTCACTCTAACATGCTGTATATTTAGTCACTTGAATTTTATATAAACTTGTCAAGGAGCAGCCTGAGTAATGTTGACCTGTGCTGTGCAAAGCCGGTGCTGAGCTAAGTGCTGTCAGTAAAATAAGATAGCCGATGTTCTGTTCTTTTGATGACTCATCAGTTGGGCGTCAAACACATTATTTACTCTGGCGGTCCCTTTGTCGGGGGGGAAGTACAAGCTGCTTAAGACCATTGTGCTTCAGTGGCAAAGCATCTCTTAAAATAGGACTGTGGGTGTGTGTTTGTGATGGCAGCGTACTGTAGGCCCACATGGCTGAGACAGCATTGAACTAGCTGGCCACTACTCGTGTCTTGGATGAGGTGCCTGCATTAATGTCTGTCCACTGGTGATAGAGGATGACATACAGAGGGAAATCAAAAACTCCCCTTGGTCTCTTCCAGTGGCAATTAAATTCACATTTACCACTGATACAAAGAGACCTGAGATTGATGGACATGGCAGGCTTTCCTAAAGGCTACGGGGAGAGGAGGAGGGGGCTTTAAAATGTGAATACTAGTTTGACATTCTCTGGAGTGAGCAGGCAAGCAGTTAGCAGCCGTCTTAAGGTAGCGGCAGAGTAATCATCAGGGGTCTCTTTCTGCTGATTATCAGCCATTCCGCTGAGTATGGAGAGAAGCCAGCTGCCTGTGGGCCAGAGAGGCTCTTTTCTTATGCTCAGCCAAGCTGATATGGACGTAGAGCTGTGGATCCCCGGTAGGCTTCGCCAGTGCTCCCACAAGTCTCAGTGCTCCAAATCACTGGCAGGCGCTACTCCAACCTGCACGCTGACCCCTGACTCTTGTTGAAGTGACATCCCTCAGCACACTGCTTAGGCTGTTGCAATCCATTTTTCAGACACAACCTGGGCCCCACTTTGCCTGACCCCCCCAAATAGAACAGTATACAGCACTGTGTGTGCGACAAGGGGTTGATTAACTGTGCATGCCCATTATGAACATGGGCAAAACATATGTGTGTATGTGAAAGAATGGAGGAGGAGGGAGAATCCAATTATTTTCAATAATAAAGAATGCCACATCAAAGGTAGAACTTCCTCAGCTCTCCACAACTGTGTGGTGTATGCAATCAGGTCTGGAACCATGAGGCATATTGGCATGCATGACTTTTATCAATTTAATTACTGAAATCTTAATTTGAAGCAGTGAGAGTAGGAGAGAGCCGAGACTCCACACAGTGGAGTTTGCTTTCTTTTGAGAGGATGGGGTTTATGAAAGTGCTCATCGATGCAGGACCGAAATCTCGGTCAGAATGTGGCCCACGTCTCCACTCCCTCGGGGCTCATGGACGGAAACACCTCGTCTGGAGATTGAACGAGGGTCATTTGGCGATGGCTAATGCTCATAGACCAACTGCAGGATTTCATTAACTTCAGTGGTCAGTCCATTTCATACAGAGGAGAATAGTCCTTTAATGGGACTTCAAGTTATTTTACAGGGGCTAAATGTTAATTATAAGGCAATCCAGACTTCTATTAGTCAGTCATTATAGGTCATCTGCATCTGCACCAATGTAAAATCTTCACAATAGAAAACTGTGCTGGTTATGGACCTAAAATACGCTGAGAAAATATTACTTTCAAGGAGATCATTTCTCTCTGACTGTGAAAGAGGCAGCATTGATCAGCAGTAATGGGCTTTAAGAAGAATGTGTGAGGAGTGATGGAGTACGGGAAAAGTAACATATGAGCCAGGATAGCGTCACTCAACACTGGAGCTATAGTGCTGCCATGGCTGATCTTCCACACAGATTGCCTTGGTGTATCAGCACTCCTCTCTTTCTCTGGCTTTCCATTGCCTGAAGTACAATTGAATTTTCTCTATGCCTCTGAGCAGAGAACATCAGGATCAGAGAGAGCAGGATGGAGTCAAGGATTTTAAGTCTCTGGGCTGATATGCCGTTGTACGGTTCTGACAGATTCAAATCATGAATCGAGGCCCGGTATCAGTGTATATTTCTCCACATTTTGACTCATGAATCCAGATGTGTTGTTTCTGCATGGATTCCAGTCAGTAATTACCTCTCAGCTTCTGCCCACTGATGCCATTCTTTCCCTGTCATTACCCAGTCTATTGCGTGCCAAGGCCAGGTGACAAGCAGATGGGCCTGGCTGGTGCTGAACAGAGCCCTGTTGCCCATTCTACCCCCCCCCCCCACGACAAAACCATCAGCCAGCAGACATACCAGCTCAGCCTATGACTTCTGTCCTTTTACTGAAAGCTATGGTCAGGATCTTAGCATTGACACAGAACCATCCAAACTATGATGAGTGTATTTTATTTTGGATTTTCACGAGATGACATGTCAGATGTGGTTAACTCTGTAAACAGCTCATTAGAGGAGATAAACTGGTGTGAGAGCTCCACTTCTGAGTCCAGCTCATCATCAACAACCAGCCCCAACTTAATTCAGCTTGTTTACCCCCATCCATCACAGCCAGGTTATTTAAGTGACACATTAAAAACTCATTAAATATGAAATGCCATATAGTAACTTCCACTAAGCAGGCAATTATGAACAAGTACAAGAGGCCAAAAACAGAATGAAAACGAAATAAAAAAATACAAAAGAATATGGCATGTGAACTTTCAATCTTGAAGAATTGAAAGGGTGCAATCCCAAAACTCATAGTGCACCAGTGATGATTAGAGTGCACTTATTTAAATATAAGTATTAAACACAGCAGACAAGGTTGCTAGGTGACAGGAGTCATGCTTTGTGATAGCTGGTGATGCAAAAAGGAAAACTTCCACAGGTCAGACCGTTCCATTCACTGCAATAGTTTTTAGTATTCAGTTTCTGGTAGTTGATAAAGTCTGGTAGTAGACCTGTGTATTCCACTCCCCAGGACTGTTGATTTGACCTAATGCAGATTACCAAGAGAAAGCAGGAAACTATTAACACACCATTAAACCCTCAGTGACTTGCTCTAAAAGGTTGTACAGTTTACAAATTAAACATTGTGTCTTCTGTTATTTTTTGGTATAAAAAGTGAATCTATAGGAGAATTTAAAGATTAGTTGGTAAGGGCAAACATTCAACAAAGCCCTTTACTACACTGTGATGTTTTTTTTTTTTTTAAATATAAGAGACATCTAAAAGCAAATAACACATGATGGCTTATGTTTCTGTGTCAGTGACCAAAGTTTTCTTTGCTTTGAGACATGTTAAAAAAAATAAATCAAAGAGCAAGCAGTAGTGTACACCCATATAACATACCTGAAAGCTATAACATACATCACGTATGCCCTGATAAAAAACCCATTCACACCGTCACAAATCTGTGTGTGTGACGATAAGTACAATCAAGATAAAGCCTGATTTGTGTGTGTGGCAAACACGTGCTCTTTACACTGTGGTGGAACGAGGTATCGCTTTGAGTGTGAGGAGATTAAAGCAGCAACATCCACACCAACCTTACAACGCAACGCCACCAACCACCCCACCCAACCCGTAAATCTAAAAGAAATGCATTATACAAGCAATGAACACAATGACATATTCTGCGTTGTGGTGATTGTATTTCGCTCCTTTTGTAGCGGTCTGCTAAAGGAGTCTCATTGGAATTCATGAAATAGTTTTATCATGGAACGGTGCTGTAAAAATCAATACATTAACTGTGCCGGGGGGCTAACTCTCTCAGGAGATTGCGTTTATGCACCCTGACCCGTTCGACAAAGTGCTGTGCATTACATTTAAATTGGAGGAATTATCTACAACACACATTTCAGAAACATGCAACAGATACAGGTGACGTGATGCATGGAGCGCCTGGTGAAGTGTACACACTGCATTGTTGGTGTGGTGTGCGCTGGCAGCTGTCCACATGTGTGCTGATGTTCACTGGCTGCATTGTACAGTGCTCATAGATAATGAGTGGGATGTACAGTATATACTGGACCTTCTGTACTGTGTCTTTGTTGACACATATAAATACATCATGTACAGTAGATGTAAGTTGAGTAACCAATGAATAATGGGAGAACTATATAACACAGAATGTGTGTGTGCTGCCTTATGCGTGTGGATTTGTGTTGTGCTGATGGGCTTATTATTTTATGGACTGCTGCTCTCTTAGTGCTCCCGTGGATGTGGCAGGCGAATAAAGATTGAATTAAGATAAAAATATAGGAGGACGGCGCCTGGAGAGCCTGCAGGAGAAAGAGATGTTGTCTGCCATTTATTTATTCCTCTTTCTGTTGATTATTGGAAGTGGTGCTACCAAGATTCACATTACCATATTTTCGGTTTTCTGTGCGTTTTTTTTCCCTCAAAAAATAAAATAAAAATAAAAATAAAAATAAAATAAAAAATCCACTACTTTTCTTTTCAGAAAAATAAAAAGTTAGTCTTCAATGTTAGTATATATTGGCA